>JALPQI010003302.1:0-80821 GCA_025490895.1 Thaumatotibia leucotreta
ATGCTGATGAAACTACTGGCCTGTATTATTCTGGCGTAGCATTAGATAATGTTACAGCTACAGATCTTTTTGAGCACCGTGGACGTTCTTGGAGAAAGTGATACCAATTTTCAAAAGACAATGAAGAAAACAAATATTCATGTTCATGAAAAATAAAACCTTTATTTTTTTGCAATATTCTTTTGCCTATTTTTATAGACATATAGTATATAAGACAACTTTGATAACATTTATTAAATTCTGCAGTTTTCCATAGAGTTCTGCCATCGGCCATGAGCGGATCTCCAGTTTGAGTAGTACGTTCGAAAAAATTAAAAATGGAAACCGCACGCCATAATAAATTGCCTTTCAAAAACGGTTTTGAATTTTAGTTGACAAGTGTCGGGTGACATAGGGGGTCCTCTTGAATACATCACGGTTGCGCCGAAACATGCGCGGTTTTAGGATGAAGCGCTATGTTCTGCCCATCTTGGCACAATTGAACAATTGTTTTTGGGGGCATTTTTGAGCTGGCGTTAGACCTCCATGTTATACGAGTACCGAGTGCGAATATGGTCGGTTACAACGAACCAGCCAGGGGGTTACAACGTACCAACGTTTCAGCGAGTACCAGCGAAAGAACGTTCAGCAGCGTTACAATTTGTCTTGCAACAACCTCGCTGCAGTGGAATGGGTCAACTACAAAAGGAATCGTTCAAGAATGTTGTTGCTAATGCTATTCGAGCGTTGGAAAATCGGTAAAATGTGACCTTGACTTTAGTTTTCTTTATTTCCTGCCTTAATCAATGATGAGCTGCTAATACGTACAAGTTAAATATATACTCATGTCTTTGATGCTGATGATCTAGGAAATACGTCTCGTTTAAAAATAAACGAAAGAACGAAAACAAACATAATACTCGTTGCACGCACATTCTGTTAGAGCACCTGAATTTCAGATAAAAAGTCAAATATGCAGTAGACGACGACTGCTATTTTTAATCATTGCAATTCACAAAACTGGCTGAAAAAACTAAGAATATGCGACAAAAGTCAAACATATCAGCAATAACACCACAGGATTGATGTACAAACAGTATGCGCATTGGCATAGTATGAGAACTTTAACTAAATGTATAATTGGCCTGTACCGGCTGTAGGTACTAAGAAGTGAGATGTTTATATCACAATATTCATTTATTTTTCAAACTATGATAAATACTATCATATGAACTCGGAAGCAACTAGCAATGGGAATATACTTTCTCCAACACCCCACTTCTTGCTGGCGGGTATTGGCATATTAGTCCCTGGACACTCGCTTTTGTTATTTTATCGTTGAATTACAATTACATGATAGAATACGTGTACTTAAAACTTCTGTAATTAGTTATTTTAATCTGTTTCGTAACGTTTATAATACATTTTAAGAAGAAACACCTTTACATAGTCTGGTTTCTGTGTCACGCGGACCGCCCGCGCGGATCTCACCGCGCGGAGCAAATATGTATTGAACCTATGGCGCGTTTCAAACTGGCGCAGTCTGAAACGTATAAAGTAAAGGTTTTCAGCCTCATGCAGCCGAAAGAGGTTCACGGCTAAGTAAATGCAACCTCCAAGTATCTTTATAACGAACGGTCACGGTCACACAAAACAGTTTACCGCCAGATCGTCAGCGCTTTTAAGTCTGGGTCTTCCCTGCAGTATCGGAGTGTTCCTTGCAAACGCGATGCGTGACCGGCACTTAAGAGCCTTTCTTTTCCTTTACATGATTTTTATTAAAAAAAAATATATATTTCTTAGTTACATTTTTTGGTGAGCATCCACTATAGCCTTGGGTAGTCGAACAAACCAATGTACTTACTTACTCGTATCCAGTTTTACAGCTCAACAATAGCGTTGTCTGTCCATCATAATTATATTACCATCAAGTAGCCACCTATTTCGGCCTAAATGCCAGATGTGGAGACCAAAGTCTCTTAAGTCGATCGTTATAGGCAACGTCAAGGACAAAACAGCTCGAGACCGATCTTTAAAACGGAAAGGAACTCCCACATTACAAATGGTCAGCAACAGAAAACTTTATATTACTTTTGATGACGCTACAACTTCTAGTAAATCTTAGGCACCATCTTTTCACGGTTATCAATATCCCTGGCCAAACTCCAGTTGGTATATACGTTCTTCCTGCACACAGTTCAGCCATTCTTCTGCCTGTTTTCTTGGCCTTTTCTGCCTGCGGCGACCATCGTTTATGATTTTTTTAATACATCGGACTCATACACGACAGAAACCAAAGACAGCATAAGGATAGTCTGTCAAAAATTACATTTTAGTACCAATTTAAAGCTTTAAGTACAAACATGATGTAAGCTAATACAAAGTGTTAATGTAGATCCAACAAAAAGTACTAATTTCCACGCCCTTTTGTTCAAAATTTTATTTTAATATTGATTTGAACTTTGATGAGGTATTTATTCGGCTCTGAGAACGAAGAGTGTTCAACCGATTCAACAAAAAAAAAGAAGAGCTACAGCTTTATTACGTGTTTATAAGTTCATAGTTTTTGAGTCATATGTATTTATCTTTTCTATTATGTGTATCTTTTCCATCTTACAAATCATAACCTCTTTACGACTTCCTTTAAGAAGTAAAAACTAAACAGACTCCATTTTAATCAAACTACAGGCTATATTTCTCTCTAAGCGATTGTATTGACCTGCATTGAAGACACACAACCAAAACTTCGTCCATAAATCGTCCGTTGCCAAGTTTCGACCAATCCGAGTCCGCTAGATCTCGTTGCCTAGTTGACTGTCCAGAGCCAAGACTATCTGATTAATCCCGTTCAAGTATGTAGTTCTTTTGTTGTTCAGTTTAGTGCAGTCGATTTGGTGCTGTTTTAAAAGGATTTACGAATGGTACCGATTTGGCTGCAGATTAAAAGCGATTGAATGAGATGGTGTAAAATAATTTCCGATTTCAGATATGCTTTTCTGAAGGTATTCCGCAAATATTGAAAATCTGATACTTATTTCGGGTATCATCGAGTTTTTATGGTCAACCGATTTTAAACTGAAGGAAGAACTGCGACGTGAAAGGTAGTTTGCGATCTGTCGCACCAATCGAGTCCATACCATTCCCACATTATTGACCAATTGCGTAGAAATAGTGGAGTCATTTTCGGTTATCTTGTATCAGACACAAATGTTAATTTGCTATTCAAAATAATCATGTTTGCTAGGGCTAATAATGGGATGGTAATGAACAATAAAAACGCAAAAAAAAATGCATGGAAGCACCCTGAAGGTCTCTTCGCCATCGGTTTTTCCAACCTTGTTAAGTCTTGTCGGCCTCCGTAGCCTAGTTGGTAGTGACCCTGCCTACGAAGCTGGAGGTTCCGGGTTCGAATCCCGGCGAGGGCATTATTTGTGTATTTATTTATCACAAATATTTGTTCCTTGGTCATGGCTATCTATGTATTTAAGTATCTATATGTATCTATATATTATATATGTCGGAGACATGCTTCAGTTGGCGCAGACGTGTACGACATGTCGAGGCATCGAACGTCTGAATAGTCTTATTTACAATAAGAATAGTCTTAATTGCAATGTTTACATTTAATTTGTTAAGAGTGATAAAATCTAGAAAACGATAAGCAATGTTTTGCTTGAGATGTTCTTTGCTTGGTCCATGCAGGTAGACATTAAACGTCATATTGGGATCTACCCGCCTATGAAGCGGTAGATTGTGAGTTGACGGTATAAAAGGTCACTAGCGCAGTGTTCATGGATTCATTCTTGATTTAGAGTTGGAATAAAGTATTCCAGGGTTGAGTAAATGATGCATGGACGCAAGCTTATAACTCTCCAGTCGTTTTCTATCAGTATAGTTTATAGTGTTGTAAATAGTCTTGTTTTAAGTGTGTACTTGTTGTGATTATTTAAAGTTTGGAAAATGTAAGACCGTCTGAGTTTCTTGCTGGTTCTTCTCACGACAGAGGTTTATCATTTGTGAACCAGTATAATAAAAGATTGTAATTTATCTTGTGTTTAATTATGTGCGTCCATGCATAGTATACACCTTTGTAAGTAGATACGATCAGTAGATAGGTATTAAAATATTCCATCCCCCGTTCTCGGCTGTCCCTACGACATCAGAAAGCGGGATGTTGAATAATCGCCTACAATGAGTGGTCATGGTAAATGTACCATACGCAAAGAGTGAGGTTTGAAATCATCGACAATCGGTAAGGTTGAACTATCGTTACTTTTTATTTGGTGTAAGGTGTAAACTACTCGTATCTTTTGAAGCAAAGTCTGTTTCGAGACGTAATTTGAGATATAAAATTAGTTTTTTTATGGAATTTCTATTGTTGCAATACGTGTGGGTAGGTACTCCACCCACTTCACAAAAAAAAAACAATAATTTTAATAGTTTCAAAGAATATCATGGCCCATACTTGTTACTTTTCTGATTTTTGAAATACTAGTAGTTCTGAAATACGGGCTGGTAACCCGTGGATTTGTTTTGTGGTCTACCAAAAATTGATTAGAGATTTCTTATGTCTGTTTTTTAAGTTTTCTATGCGTGTGAAATTTATGTTACAGAATGTTTCGTGATGATTTCGTTCGTGATGACACTGATGACTATGTTGTGGCAATAAAACGAGCTCAGAATGTTTCAATTTCAAGAACAACACGTTCATAGTAGCCAGAAGTTTCGTTCAGGATGACTATGCTGTTGCGATGAAACTACCACAATTTCTTGTGACACGTCCAGGAAATGAAGGAGAATAAAGACTCCAGCTCTTCGGGAGTTGCTTTTAGAACAACGGATATAAAAGGACAGGTTTCGTTCCAATTGTTTTAATGCAAAATTCGAAGCATAATTTAAAGAAATAACAGTTTGACATTTCTATTTTTAGCTTGAAGCTTTTGTGTCCTTTAAAACGTTTTATTATTTGTGAGATTTAACTTTGTCGTAGTAAAGTGAAGCCCATTATTATTTTAATACAAAGTGAAAAAGATACCAATACCCTAACCTCAACTTTTTATTTTTGTGATCAGGTTAAGTTGAGAGCTCGCGTGCAAAATATCTCTGTCATAAAACTGATACCGTACAATTTGATGATTACAGTTCCACATGGTGAATCAGAGCGAGCTGCGGGCCTGCAAGCTATTGCTGTCATCATGTCCCGACGGCGCGGCAGAGGCTGATGACTGGTGTGGCTGCTGCCTACCGTGAACACGTGGTGCAGCGCGTGGTGTAGACATGTTGTCGATCCGGTGAGGAGTTCACATTTTGTTGAGCTATTTGAGCCCTGAGCTAATGTTGTTGAGTCATCGAGGGCTTCTATCCTTTCGATTCTATAGAGTTAAAACTTGAGCAAGAAATGCAACATTAAAACTAAATTAGACAGCGATAACGTAAGGTTACGCAAGTTTATTAAAGACTTTAAAGTTTTATTAAACGCATTGAGATCTATTTTAACAATTTGAATGATATAGGAAAAATGATATAGGATGATGATGATGATGATGATGATGATGGTGATGGTGATGGTGATGTTGGTGATGATGATGGTGGTGATGATGATGATGATGATGATGATGGTGGTGATGATGATGATGGTGGTGATGATGATGGTGGTGATGATGATTATGATGATGGTGGTGATGATGATGATGGTGGAGATGGTGGTGATGATGATTATGTTGGAGATGGTGGTGATGATGATGATGTTGGAGATGATGATGATGATGATGATGATGATGATTATGATGATGATGGTTATGATGATGATGGTGGTTATGATGATGATGGTGGTTATGATGAAGATGATGGTTATGATAATGATGGTGGTTATGATGATGATAGTGGTTATGATGATGATGGTGGTTATGATCATGATGGTGGTTATGATGTTGATGATGGTTATTATGATGATGATGATGGTTATTGTGATGATGATGGTGGTGGTTATGGTGATGACGATGATAATCATTTCTTATTATTTGGACCGTCAATAGTTTCAGTTTGACTACCTTAGTTCAATTAAAATGGTGGGTACTAGAATTAGTCATTATAGTTTGCAATCGTATAGTTTGCAATCGTGGAATGAAACTATTTACATTTCTGTTGGGTTCAGTTTTCTCGGACTACATACACCATTTATCATTCGTAGTCGTAGGTGTAAAATCGGATCTATTTTTCCGTCTCAGTGCGGCCACGACTGTGAGTGGCGTGCGTTTGGTTTAATGGTGTAAGTGGTCAATGCGTTTTGATTGTCCGACAGCCATGGAGGTGGTTGTTAAGACTCTATTGCTCGGTGTAGCATCTGGAGTGTTGTAACTGCTGTGAGTACTGCAACCCATTTGTTGTTTTTGTTGAAGTGAAGTGTTTCATTTTTACTATTGTAGAACTATGTCGGTTACTAGCTAGTAAAGTAGTAAGTACATAGATAGACTTGCTGGTCTGTTTCAAATGTTAATGAAGTTGGTTTTAATTCCCTTAGTTGATTGAATGAGTACCTAAAGAAAATATGATACTGAATTAAGTACGGCATTTAATTTTCTATTAACTACTTTAAATGCGAAAAGGGTAATTGTTAAATTTAATGAGTTCTTATATCATTTGAGCTTTCAATGGACTGAGAGCAAGTTCGATGGATTGAGCGTGATCTAATAATCGTATCGGAAGTTCCGGAGCATGTAAAAGGTGCACATGAACTGCTTTTTATGTGCAGTATACTCTTTGCGAGGAGTAGCACTTACGTGGCTGAAATGGTTAACTTCTGATGGGTTATTGGATCCTAACAAGCCCATGGACAGGAATTAGATCAGGTGAATGGTTATGGTGTAACCTGGTTGAGTAACTTACGTTTTTGTTTGAGTCGAGGGATTGACTCTTTAGTTTAAATCATTTTGACTTTTAATTGGTAAAACTGAACTTGGTTTTCAAGAAATGTAACTGAGTGATATTTGATGACGTGATGATAGATGTGAATTTTTGGTATACCGTTACGTTTGAGGGGTAAAAATGAGCCGGGGTGTTAATTGCCTAAAGACTGGCATGATTTTTGACATTGTCTTGTCAAAATCCCAAACGTGATGACGAATGGTGTAAATCGTATGTTGGGCAAAGTAATAAGTTGGCTTCAGAGAATTCCCACAGTCAGTTTGGTGACTGTGGACGGTTTTCGTACAATCATGTGATGATTGTAGACAGTGTTCCTGCGTACCTAGCTGAGGTCGTGGATGAAGTGTGCCTACAGTATTATGGTGACTGTAGATGGTATTCCTGCGTACCTCGCTGAGGTCGTAGATGAAGTGTTCCTACAGTATTAATGGTGACTGTAGATGGTATTCCTGCGTACCTTGCTAAGGTCGTGGATGATGAACTTGCCAACAATGTTGTTATGAGTTAAAGTGTGTTCTTGCAAACTTTATTTACTCAGGTCAGTCAGTTAAACACAGGTCAGTCAGTGACTGTGCTGAAGGTTATAGATGTGTCCGTGTACTTTACTCGGATAGTGGGTGTTTTGTGACATGTTGATGACTGTAGATTGTTTTTCTGTGTACATTGCTGAGGTCATGCACGATGAGTTTGCTTACAGTATTTCTGATAACTGTTGGTGGTATACCGTGCCTTGCTAAAGTGGTGGATGTGTATAGAGTCATGTGGACGATTGTAAGATGTTCCTACGATCCTCTAACAGGTTATAGAAGAGGAGTGTGAAATGATTGTGTGTAAAATTGTTTCCAATTTGATTTCGTAAAATTTAACAGTAGTCATTTCTATCCCATTATGTATTGAGGTCAGAATGGGTCGACCGTACCAGAGGCTTGATCGTAGCCGTAGCCCGTTGTGTCTGCCTGTGAGTAGTCCGTGGGTACGCGGTGCGTGACAGGCTCTGGCGGAGGTCGCGTTTTAGAGACCGTAGTGTCATAGGGATGAATCGGCGATCCCTTAAGGATGCGCGTAATGTTTGTGATTATGTGATAGTCAATATGCCATGAATGAGATTATATTCTTCCGCAAGTTTTCTGTAATGTTTTACGTCAAATGTGGCTAGGAAAGCCAGATGGTACTTGTTTGTTTTTGATTTTAAATTGGTGGTAATTAATTGACCACAAGTGATCCTAAATTCAGTTGCAAAGATTAAAATTATTTTTCTTGAGTTGAGATGATTTTACGTAGACAGATAATTTGGTCAGGAGTGACCGAGTGGTAACAAAGACTACTGGTGTACGTGTTTGTTTCAGATACAAGCGAGGACGCTTGTCTTGTCAGTATGGCCGTGTCGGAGACATGCTTCAGTTGGCGCAGACGTGTACGACATGTCGAGGCATCGAACGTCTGAATAGTCTTATTTACAATAAGAATAGTCTTAATTGCAATGTTTACATTTAATTTGTTAAGAGTGATAAAATCTAGAAAACGATAAGCAATGTTTTGCTTGAGATGTTCTTTGCTTGGTCCATGCAGGTAGACATTAAACGTCATATTGGGATCTACCCGCCTATGAAGCGGTAGATTGTGAGTTGACGGTATAAAAGGTCACTAGCGCAGTGTTCATGGATTCATTCTTGATTTAGAGTTGGAATAAAGCATTCCAGGGTTGAGTAAATGATGCATGGACGCAAGCTTATAACTCTCCAGTCGTTTTCTATCAGTATAGTTTATAGTGTTGTAAATAGTCTTGTTTTAAGTGTGTACTTGTTGTGATTATTTAAAGTTTGGAAAATGTAAGACCGTCTGAGTTTCTTGCTGGTTCTTCTCACGACAGAGGTTTATCATTTGTGAACCAGTATAATAAAAGATTGTAATTTATCTTGTGTTTAATTATGTGCGTCCATGCATAGTATACACCTTAGTAAGTAGATACGATCAGTAGATAGGTATTAAAATATTCCATCCCCCGTTCTCGGCTGTCCCTACGACATATATATCGTCGCCTGGTACCCACATCACAAGCCTTAATTGAGCTTACCGTGGGACTAGGTCGATTTGTGTAAGATGTCCCAAGATATTTATTATTTATTAAGTCACATATATCCGGTAATCATTAGCATTATCGTACCTAATACTTAGAAAATATTATAACACTTATTTCCTTTCCGTGCTTTAGTAGTCTCTCTGTTATTTTAAAGAAATAGAATGTTAAGAACTCGCCTTTTCTCAAATCCGCAGCCCGATCATAAAAATCCTCAAAAGTACCATTTTTATTCCGATTTTATGACACTTGACATTCAATCGCTCATACAAAATTAACCCGAGAAATAAACCGCGTATTCAAAAGAAACTTTATTGACCATAAAGCTCACTAACATCGTTAAATTTGAAGGGGAGGGGAGGGAGGGATTTATTCTTGATAATACATTTTATGCGATTACTCTCTGAGATGAATTTGGATCGCGGATTTTATGAGGACCCTTTATACATACGGCTGTCAACTGCAGAAGATGTGCAAATGTAATGAAATAATTGAATGGAATAGAAGTAAATAATTTAATCGAATTTATTATTATATAATCGAAGCTCTGGTTTGGGGGAGTTTTCGGTTTGATTTAGAATTTCAAATATTTCCCGTCGAATTAGTGTGATCACACGAAGGAATGACATCCATTTTATTGATTGGCTGAAGTATGTTTTGGAGTGCAGCACGTCAAAACTAGCCTTTACCTTTAACTTTTGAACGACAAGGTAAAAAATATGACAAAAAACCCACAAGTAGAATGTTGAACGTTATTAAAAACTTTCTAAATGTAGGTAGAAAAATTAAATTTAATTTATAAAGATAGGTTGAATAATTTTTGAATAACTACGGAATCCTACACTGATCATGGCCCGATATGCTCTTGGCCTGTTTCTTAAAAAGAAATACTCATTTTTTAACCGATTTCAAAAAAGAAGGATGTTCTCAATGCGACTGATTTGTTTTTGTATGTATTCAATATCTCCAAAAATTGTGTACCGATTTTCAATTAATTTGATACGGAACGGGGGACCCCGAGATAGTCCAATTAACACCATGTAGGAATCTGATGACGGGATCTTGAAGAAATCATTTGGAGTTGGTTTTAAATTTATTCTATTTGGTTAACCCCCCTAGCCAAGATGCCATTCTGAAATCTTATACGATAAGCGATAAGTCATGTCACCGTAATAATGTATGGAAATGGTCACGTGACCTTTGGTACGAATTTGTCATTCGCATACTTGTACATGTATTTTGTATCTCTTTTCGTATATGATGATGATGGCAGAATGCCATCTTGGCTAAGCCTGCTGAGCAGATTGTCTAAAGATTTTGAGACTGTTATTCTAAGAAAAGATTATTTGTATAAGAATGTATCATTACCTAATTATATGAAGGGTCCACGGAAATAACATGTCTAGTCAATTCAAATTTCAGAAGGAAAATCAACCTTACTTATAATAATATAAATATTGGTGCAAATTTGCCCTGACTTTTAGACGGACTAAACATGTTCTTTCCGTGGACCTTTCATATTTTCTTACACACGAAAATAAGGCACTGGTCTCACCGCGAGGTACTAAACTATGAACTATCGGCTATAAACACGAGGAAAAGATACGCACTTCCGTCTAAATAAAAGAGATACGATGATACTCGCTCACTGCTGGGCGTGTATCGCAGTGTCACTTTTTTTACACGGGAGTGCGTATCTTTTGTCGTGTTCATAGCTTAGTAGTGCTCAATTGCAGACCACGGCAAACGCGGCGTAGGACGTCCACCCACAAGATGGATAGACGATCTTATGAAGATCACCGGGACACGCTGGATGCAGGTCGCATCTAACCGGTACATGTGGAGGTCCAGAGGAGAGGCCTTCAGCAGTGGTCGTCTTATAGCTGAGATAATGATGATGATGATAGCTTAGTAGCTCGCGGTGAGACCAGTGCCTAATATGTATTTTGCTAACTAGTCGCTATCACCGTGTGTCGTTATGAAGAATTTTGTTTATGTCCACCTTTTACTGCAGACTTTGTAAAAGGGATACTTTTACTTTGAGCTACGCATATTGGATTAGTTGCGGAATTAATGTACCGTCACTCTGAATTGTACCTTTTGTTTTCGGAACGTACAACAAAGGAACATAAATTGTGCAAACTTTGTACCTCAATAGTCAGTAGGCAACCGGGCATTGCTAACTAACTCACTAAAATATGCATTTAGAGAGATAAAATCACGCTCAATCTACTGAAGTCTGGTACCAATATCCTCGTCCTGCCGAATGTGATTTATAAAGGACATATTTGAATATATAAAACAAAAGACGAGCGACTATATTTTCAAACTCATTAGGTTTAAATTTCAATAGCTCAAACTTAGTATGAGGGGCAGGACAAGGCTAAGCCGACTAATGTATTAATATTTAAAATAACCTGTATATTTTTTATTAAATAATGTATTGGTTGATTAAAAGTGTGCATCTCATTACTCGGTTTTTATGCTTTGGGAACATATATATTTTATTCTGTTGAACAATCACTACCCTTATTACATTAAAGTCAATTGTCAATTAGGGGTCGGAACTATGGGTGCAAAACTTTAACAAAACTTGTCAAGTGGTGTTGACACAGCACATACATCTATAAATATACATATCTACACGCCCACACATTGTAAGTTGAAGATTCCGAGATAGGGAATAAACTTAGATTAAATTTTTTCAATAATATTCATATTTTTCTTGGCTAAAGTGTTCTCATTATGTCAATTTTAAAGTTTTGTGAAAGTTTTGCACCCTTAGTTAAGACCCTTAGTCATTATTAAAGCCGTAGGTCGATTTGTGTAAGCTTGTCACGTAATATTTATTATCAATCGCAACTACACAGCACAGCAGTTGGGTCATTGTCAGATGTAGGTTATCGTCTTTTCGGTGGAGAAACCTAAAGTTAAGGAATTCCTTTACAATTTTGGGATAAAACAATTGACGGTACAACTAGATTCCCCGGTCTATAGCCCTATGCAATCAAATCGTAACATAGATTCATAAAAGCTGTTGATTTTTGACCACCGAGTGGACAACTTTTGTTTTTTGGACTGACAATGACCCAGTTACGGGCGAATTCAACACTCCACAGGGACAAGAAAAGACAAATAACTCATTAGGAAAACGAGTAACATCATTTCAACAAGTAACTTCCGGACGTCCTAAACCACTCAAAATCCCGGTCCATTCTTTTCGCCCTTTGATTTGACCCGAAGGTGATAAATGCAACTTTCCGCTCACGAGAGCCGTCATAATGCTGTTTACACAGATCACCTACATAGAGCATCACTACACGGCGGGACCGTGTATGCCAATTGTCAGAAGAATCTAAAAAAAAACAAATATGGCTGACTTTCCATAGCATTTGACGTCTTTGACACACATATCGTGGAACACGTTCGCAGATATATTTTTACGGTAATAAGGTGGAAGTATAAGTGGAGAATACTCGTATTTATTTGAATCACGATATTTGTCGTCTACTTTTTTTTTTTTTATTAGCCTGTTTCAGTGTCCCACTGCTGGGCAAAGGCCTCCCCTTTTTCTCGAAATTCGACCCTGTCGAGTGCACAATCGCGCCACTCCCCGTTAAATTTGTCCAGGTCATCCCGCCATCTCCTTTTTGGTCTGCCTCTGCTTCGACCATGTTGTAGGGACCATTCGGTAGCTACTTTCGCCCAACGTTCGGTATGCATTCGGCAGACATGCCCTGCCCAGTCCCACTTCAGTTTAGCGGCTTTCCTACCTACATCCTCAATACCGGTTTTGGAGCGCAGTTCGGTGTTTCTGATGCGATCAGTCCTGCGAACACCCAGTATGTTGCGCTCCATCGCCCGTTGGCAAACTTTGAGGCTGGTTTTTTGTGCTTCAGTAAGGGACCAAGTTTGGGCGCCATAGGTTAGGACATTTTTATTGTTCACTATATTCTTATTTTTATTGTGTTTATTTTATACACGTCTACTTTTATTTTTATTGTTTTTTTTTATGGTTTCTCGTATATATTGTTGTCGTATGTATCAGTTATGTTTAAAACTTTAAGTATCATTTCCTATCACCTGCATGATTATATCTGTTCTATTATTGTGTTTGTATTTATTTTCTGTTGTATTGAATATGTTTCTATTTCTTTATAATATATCCAACTACTTTCTATTATAAGATCTTATTGTACACGTAGTTATTATAGCTACATTTGTCACCCGTTTGCATTATCTCCTCTCATCTACTCAAAGGTTAACTGGAAGAGATCCCTTGAAGGGTTAAGTTCGCCTTTGTACATGCCTTTTACTTATATGAATTTAATGTTTTGTTTTCGTAGTTACAATAAAGAGTTTTACTACTACTACTACTACTACTACTACTACTACGCGAGAAATTGTAAACACCATTGCGGCATCTATATAGTTTGCAGAAACATCTTCGCCTAAATCAAATTGATTAATGGGCCTCATGCGGCGATGGATTGGCCTTCGAAGGTCCAAGCGGAACTTACCAGATTGAGTTTGAAATACAGGGGTCCTTTGGGATTTACGATGACCTTGTCAAAGTGTCACTAAGTATTGTTATTTTATTAACACGTTCCCTGTGCATGCATCACATGTGACGCATTTGAAGGTATTGATGATACGTGAATGCAACATAATATAATTATGATCAAGACCCTATTTAACTATAGGGATAATTTGAAAATTGCACGTACGAGCTAAGCTACGTTAACTTACCCGCATGTATCAGCTGTAAAAAGTGACAATTTGATAAAATTTGGTATTGGCGGACTTTTAATACTGTTGCGAGAATTTGCACGTGAGAGGGATACTATTGATTTTAGCTGCACATGGAACGTGTTAAGGTAGCAGCTAAGATTTTGCATAAAGAAGGAAAGGGTTGATTACACAAAAAAATGGCCCCTTTTATGTATCGAGTAAAACCTAACGTTACCGATGCAAAGATACAGCTACTGAACCATATATTGCCGGCCATTTTCAACACTCAACGCTTCTAATGCGTGGTGAAACCATCTGTACATTTGTATCTACGTATCTGACAGACGAAATTGGCGCTCACCATACATTCCGACTGCCCAATAGTCGTTCGTATAACAGAATTGCCCCATCTACATAGATTACCTATTGAGTTAGCGTTGGCAGCACTATCTCTGACAATTCAGGCCTACTACCGCGAAAATCGAAATTCGTAAATTTCGAGGATTTTTCTCTGTCACTCAAACGAAAGCGTCATTAGAGTGAGAGAGACAAATCCTCGAAATTTACGAATTTCGTTTTTCGCGGTAGGCCCGCAGATCGGCTATCCGGTATCGCGATTACCGAAAATTCGTCTCTGTTACTCCAGTTATGCTTTAATTAGAGCGATAGAGACGGGATGCTCGAAATTTTCAATTATTGATGTTTGCCGGCCTATCAATACAGTGTATAAACGTTTCCTTATAGTACTTTGTATTCAGCTCTTTTATTTTGGCATACGGTGCGAGCGTGAAATGTACCTACTAGTAGGTATATCGTTCATCAGTAGGCAAAAAAAAGGTAAACAAATATGACTGACTTTCCATTTATTGTTTTTTTTTTTTTGGTTATTCTCGCATGCGTTTTTGCTTTTGTTTAGCTAATTTTTAATAAAGAGGCTCGGCAGGACAGGCTCAGCCTAGTGTCAGAGTCACTGCAAATATGTTGTACAATATTGTGTGTTTCTGAAAATAAATAATTTTATTTTATTTATAGCATTTGACGTCTTTGGCACAATGTGATATGTTTAATTGGCTATGTAAAGTTTTCAGAAGGTATGAATATTATATGCAAGAAAATGCTACTCTTTTATTTTTATGTCCTATTGAGTTAGCGACCTATAATTTCTTAACAATCTTTTTTTAAGTGAGCTACATGACATTCGTGCAGTTTTATGGATGAATAGAGCCTAATGCTTTCGTCCGCAATAAGTACAATAAAATAGAAAAAGAAACATGAATGAATGACAGTAGTGACATTGACGTTGACAGAAAAATATAACATTCATACCTCCAGAAAACTTTACATAGCCAATTTCGTAATAATTTTTAATTATGAATATTATGATACTTAACAGGCATGTTAAGACATTTTGCTCGTATTCGATCTACGCCCTGTATAAATATCTCAATATAGAATGGTATTGTATATATTTATTTCATACGAAATCGCTATAATTAATTTTTCTTAACCGTTAACCGATTTTGATGACGATTATGAGAAAACCATATAAGTCTTGAATTCGCATTAAACATGTGTACAGTCAAAGACAAAATAAGGTGCACACAAAAGTGTTCAAAAATATGTCCCAGTGCACTCTAATTCTGTGTAATAAGAATTTCGTAACATATTTATGAGCGGATTCTTTTGATACTTATTTTTGCACTTGACTGTACGACAAATGGACGAATAACTGATTTCGATAATTCTTTTTGTAACAGACTTTTGAATAAACCGAGATGGTCCCGTTGGCACCAAGTCGAGGTCTGATGCCCGCTTTCCACTGTGAGCAGAGCGGAGTCATTAATGGGTCCGTTTAACATTCACTCCTGCTGTGACTCGCAGCCGTCAACTGAATACTAGTCCTTAGCCAGCGATGAACGTGAAACGGAGCCATTTACGAGTCCGCTCCGCTCTCAGTAGAAAGCGGGCATTACGATGGGATATTGCAGAAATTTGATGTTTTTTTTCTTTTAATTTGATGATTATTTCGCATCGGTTAGATCTTTTTTCGTTATCTTCTGTATTCTGGCTATTTTTCCGCAACTCGACATCAAACGTGCCTATTTTGCTATATCCCACCACTGACCCAGTACTTGTTAGGGACTTCACATACACCCTTGAATTTCTTCGCAGGTGTATGCAGGTTTCTTCACGATGTTTTCCTTCATAAAGCACTTATGAATATCAAATGATATTTCGTACATAAGTTTGAAAAACTCATTGGTACGAGCCGTCGAACTGACGACCGCTGCGTAGCAGCCGTGCGTTTTACCTAGCGGTAACAGTAGCGCCACGAGCGCTTTTTATCCTTATGTCTTAGTAAGTACTGCAGCGGGGGTCCAAAACAAAATACAGGTGGCGAGTCTAACCAAACTAGGAAAAATCTTGACACCGCGATGTACAAATGCTATGGAGCCTTGCCAGCGACATCTCCCAGGATTTTGTGTCCCTAGTAGTTTCACTGCTCGCCGTCGGATGGCGCTAGTGGTAGTGGATTGTTATCTTTATCGCGTTCCATTACAGTACTTATATGTTCGTCAACTAGTTTTTCAAGGGTCAATATGAGCCCCTGGTGTGTGATATATTTATCCTTACATTGAAGTGAAATCCCATTGGGTTTTGAATTGTATCCGTATCCAAAACTTCATTGTTTGTTAGCCTCCGTAGGATTACCTATACAAAACTTTTATATTTGTTTACATTCGATACTCAACCAAATTAAAAAAAACCGACCAAGTGCATGTCGGGCCGCGCTCAGTGTAGGGTTCCGAAATTTTTCAAAAACGTCTGGGCCGATTATGTTCGAAATAGTTTTAAGAGTATAAACCATAATTTTTTAAATTGCTTTTTTCGTAAATCAGCCAATGCTTCGACCTATGTGAAGGCGGGAACAGTTGGGTTAAATATTGAAAAGTAATAAAGTTTTGCCAATATTTATACAGCGTGTTTTTCTTCATATGCTATAACTTTAAGGCAAGCATATTTAGGTCAAATATAATTAATTTCTCTAAGAAACTAGTGTTTTAACTCTTACCGTTATTGAGTTATTAAAAAAATAAGTTTAATCGCTGAACATGTGTATTGCAACCTTTATTACATTCTAATGTTACTGATTTTGACATGTGCCGTCAGTCACCTGAGATTAACATTTATTTTATTCTTAAGGTTCTCTCACAGTTACCATTTCATTTATTATGTATGAAAACAAAAAAAATATTTTTTATCGAATTTTCCAAAAGCCGATATACCAGACAACTTCTATTAATGGCCCAAGTAACCTGTCTAATTTATAGCAATATAATTATTGCTTACAATATGATTTTTAAATATCTTTTGAAGGGTAAATTAGAAAATTAAAAAATAAGTTTTCCTAACTGTATCATGTGACATATCAAATTATCACGTATATTATTACTTTTTCATGCGAATCTAACTCGAACTTGGTTTTTCTTTTTCCGCATGAAAAATAACATGTGAAGTTAAGCTTATCTGTTATACATACGCGTGCGATACCCGTTTGATCCGGTCGACGGGGCTCAAAAAATCGCTCCGGATTGACATCAAACAAGTGGGTTGATAGTGACAAAGAGCAAAGAATGGCGACATACGGGACGGCTCGTTCGACGTCAACCGTCAGTAGGAAAATAAATAAATATCTTGGGACATCTTACACACATCAACCTAGTCCCACGGTAAGCTAAATTAAGGCTTGTGATATGGGTACTTGGCGACGATAGATAGATACATATAGATACTTAAATACATAGAGAGCCATGACCAAGGAACAAATATTTGTGATAAATAAATACACAAATAATGTCCTCGCCGGGATTCAAATCCGGAACTACGGAGGCTGACAAAAATAATACTCAACGTACCTAATTTACATTTATTTCGTTTTCTTCTGGCGCACGGTATACAACACAAAATGTTTGTATTGATCTCCGAAGACACAAATAAGTTACATGCTGCAACCGATTTTCTATCAATCTTTAGCTTTTAAGCTTACATGTCGACAACCGACGAACAAAAAAAACGTGAATATTATATGGCGTCCGACTTCCATGTTTTATTTCTGATACATCAGCCTTTTAAGCCTAGTTGGTAGTGACCCTGCCGGCGAAGCTGGAAGTTACAGATTGGAATCGTGGAGAGGGCATTATTTGTATATGGTCTCTTAAGACCACTTTTGCATAATTTTGTAGAAATAGTGAGTCAGTGAGGGCGGTTGCCTAATCCCGTGTATTAGGCAACCGCCCTCACTGACTCACTATTTCTACCTTGTTTCAGAGACACAAGCCTAATAAATATATAGTAAATAAATAAAACCCACCTTATTTTTAACAGAATAAGGTGTGAATTGAATTTGAATTGGCCGTGTGGTGACGGCAGTAAGAATACATTTGTCACCATCCCAACTCCTCCTGCGGGTGTCGTAAGAGTCGACTAAAGGATTGAAGTGTCAATGACCATTATTCGATAAAAGATTGATGATAGGCAGCAGCGTCATCATAGTGTACAATCCGCTTGCCCAGCGTGGCGATTATGGGCTTTTGCCTCCTAATGCCTGTATGCGCATAGTTAATAGGAGAGTCCTACGTCCAGCAGTGGACTATCATAGGCTGATAATGTGAAGGTGTGAATTTGCCCTGATGTTTTTAGGCATTGGACATGTTTTTTCCGTGGCCCCTTCAAATAGCGTTCCTCGAACGTTAGTCCATCCGTATGTATAGCAGAATAGTTTCACATGTAGTATTCGTACGAGTGCCGCGGGCTATCCTTTTGTCTCGGCCTCCAATCAAACGCAGTCCGTCAATACGATACGCGTAACAAAGGTTACAGATATGTTTTATCACTTTATAGTAGGTATTCCTTGTGTGTTCCAGAGCCCTGGACAGCCGCTGCGAGGTCGCGGAAGTGTGCTCAGCTATGCTATTCTCTTATTCACACATTCGACGCTGCGTTCGTCAACGAGCTCGACGTCGAGACAGCCTTGTCTAAAAGGCTGCCTAGCTGTTTTATCTGACATTAGTAATCGAGGCTGTGAGCGAGGTTGTGGGCGAATTCGCCGCTGTTTATCGTTAGAGAATAAGAAGTTCGTACATTAAACGTCAAACTCTCGACGCAGTGTAGTTCTAGCTCACGCCGTATTCGTTGTCGAGCACTAGTGTCGTTTAAAGTACATTAGTGAACACCATTTTAGGCTGGACGCTGCTGCAGCGCTGTCACAGCGCTGACAGAAAGGCGGTTTCCTTAGCGAATAACACTGCAGGAGGACCCGTGACCCCGCCTTAAAGCGTCTTGGCGGCAGACCGTGGGGTTTTAGTGGGTAGTCCAGGGCCTCATTAGCCCTGGGAGTCTCACATAACCACTCGGGTCCGTCCCTCGCGCCCGTGTGGTATGCGTAACGCATTTCCCCACGCAAAAAAAAGGTATTCCCTGTGACGACGGCAGTAAGAATACATTTGTCACTACCCCAACTCTTCCCGTGGGTGTTGTAAGAATCGGCTAAGGGATAAAAATGTCATTGATCATTTATTTATAGATTGATGAAGGGCAGCAGCATCGTGAATCATAGTGGACACACTGCTATGATCGCCAACCCGCTTGCCCAGCGTGGTGCTGGGCATTTACCTCCTTGCGTCCATACGCATAGGCTAAGGAGAGGTCCTTGTCCAACAGTGGACTGATATAGGCTGATGATGTAATAGCAAGGTATTGTAAAGGTCAAGCCACACCAGGTGCGTGTGCAACACGTGCGCGTGTGGCTCGGCATTTAGGGTCGATTGCAAAGATATACATAGTTTAGTAGCTGATTTTCACTTCCACCCCTCTATATTAGTCTAACAACTCCTCTTTGGACAGCCAATTGACCATCGATACAGAAAATGACCAGCTAAATTTTTTGTCACCTGTCTTTTGTCGTGTTCAATCTGATTTAAACTTTAAGTCATATTGAGTTTGGCTTTCTGCATTCAAGTCAAAAAATTTAAGTTGGTCGTTTTTTGCATAACTACAGTCAATTAAAGCAAGTCGGAGCTGAGAGTCCTACGGGTCCCCTTGGGGTTCAACTCCGACCGACGAAGACACGCCGGAGACGGGGACCCTGACCGACTCTCGGGAGCACTCGGGTCCGTGGGGTCGTTACTCCCCAACAGCTCGCCACAAGCTGCCCTGTCGACAAAATTATTTAAATTATTTTGAGCACAATAGTCATCATCCCTTCAAAATAGTATATCTCTGTGGTTCTCTAAAATCCGGGCTTATTATAATGTATTACACACCAAAAATAATACAGCTGATTTTGAATTTACATTAATTAAACCTTACACACAAAGCGTGATGTTTTAATTATTTAATAAATTGTTGAAAGCAATTTCGTTTGCCTAAAAGCATTAACAATGTTCATATATTATTGAGTTTGAATTCTAAATGATTAATAAAATATGAAATTGTATTATTTTGAGCGGTTAAAATAAATTATGGTAAAATAAAAATTAGTACCCAAATTACATGACTAATAATGTAGAGAATATTTGTATTAATTTTAGTATAACAGTCTGTAAGTAATATGTTATTATATTTAGTCAGCCAAACAACCTTCGTCATTAAAAAGATGAATTCATACTTATAATCGGTGAAAATATCACGCCTAGTGAGTCGTTTATCACACTTTGGTTAAAAGAGAGTATGTCAAAAACTGTACCACAAGAAATATAATTTTACTTGATATTCGAGTTTCATCACCCACGAAAATATGAGTAGAGCATTTCTTTTTATTTTCTCCATTTTCATAATTATGAATTAGCTCATGGTAAGCACACGGTTGACTGTGTGGTGACGGCATTAAGAATACATTTGTCACCACTCCAAATCTTCCCGTGGGTGCCGTAAGAGTCGAGTAAGGGATTTGAAGTGTTACCGACCATGTAATTATTGAAGATTGATGATGGGCAACATAACAGTAGCAAACATACTATTTAAAAGATATAAAACTTATCCACAATCAAATTACAAGAAATGTAATATTTCCATCCCTAGTTAATGAGGCCTGTACTGGGAAATCCTATTATGGGTAAAATAATACAAAAGCCACAATATTTCATATCAGTGCGGCCTGCTTAAAAGCTGAGCGTATATCAAAAATAATAACGGTGATTTGAAATACACTCATTAGAGACCAGTTACGCAAAAAGTGTGGGTTCTCTATTCAAATACAAATATAACAAAGGATGACAGGACAAAACAAAAGAGTCAAATTCAGCATTTAATATTATACCACGAAATGGACTCGCCTCAGCATAATGTCGACCCGAAAGCCAACGCTAATCTTCCGGCGAGCCCATTTTTGTGGCCACGATCGCAGCGTGTGAACATGGCCTAACAATTTGCGCTAAATGTAAGACGCCAAGTAGGGCAACACACAGATAAGATGACGTAACAAGGCCATGTGTCACATCGGTCAATTCGACAGATTTTTTGTATGAACTACAAATACATGTTACTCATATTATTGATCTCAAAAATTCACAAAATTATTTTTTAATCAAACGAGTATAACCCCGAGGTGGTCTCGTTGGCACCAAGTCGGGGTCTGAAGATGAGATCTTGGAGTAATCGGTTGAACAGACAAATTCGGCATTTAATATTATACCACGAAATAAAGTCGATCCGAAAGCCAAAGCTGATCTTCCGGCGAGCCCATTTTTGTGGCCACGGTCGCAGCGTGTGAACATGGAGTAACAATTTGTGCCTAATGGAAGACGCCAAGTATGGCAACACACAAATAACATGACGTAACATGACGTACACAAAGTTAAACAAATCAAAACAAAAATTACAATCGCTTCAAGTATGTTACGAAAGTCATAACTAATTTATAGTGTGTACTCCGTCCAACAACCTTTAGCAGTAGAAGAAGATTTAAAAAATAGACGCGTATTATTGATTGCTCATAAAAACTTTGAATTTTTCGCCTTTTTCACTGCTAAAATTTGGTACTTACACAAAATTTACCTTCATAACACAAAAATTTTTACAAAAAAAATTGTTTTCATTAAAGGCTTCTATGTCATCTATGTATTTTTTTGCAATCGATCTTCATAAGAAATAGCGCTCATGGTGTCAGCAAAATTTAAGTAGCCTACAAACTACCAAGATTATTCCGCCGGAATATCATGTACGTAAATCAAGTCGCTTCCGTACCTTGAAGTAAGCTTGCTTCGCGCCGGACGAGTGAGTTATGGCGTTCACACCTGCCTCCTAGTGATATTGTGACTAGATAGGTTGGCACAGCTGCTTATAAGTTTTCCTTTTGGGAAGACTGACGACTTAATTCCAGAACTGACTTGATACACCCTTTCAGTTTCACGAGTCCCGATGTTTATAGCGAATCTCGCGTTTATCGAATCTGGCAAGGTTTTATATCACTTCTTGATTGCGCTCAAATATTTGGTAAGACTGACAAATTAATTCCGGAACTGAATTTTTCCATGTTTTCATTCAGTTTCACGTGAAACGAGGTTTGGCGTGAATCTGGAAACTTTTTATACTTCTTCTCGATTACCGATTTCTCTCGATTGTTTGGGAAGACTGACAACTTAATTCCGGAACTGACTTTTTCCACGCTTTCATTCAGTTTCACGTGGCCCGAGGTTTATAGTGAATCTGGCAAAATTTTATTTATGCCACTTCTCGATTACCAATTGCGCTCAAATGTGTGTTAAGACTGTCAAATTAATTCCGGAATTGATTTTTCCACGCTTTTATTCAGTTTCACGTGTTCCGAGGTTTAGCGTGAATCTGGCAAGTTTTTATTATACCACTTCTCGATTACCGATGGCGCTCAAATGTATGGGAAGACTGACAACGTAATTCCGGAACTGATTTTTTTCCAAGCTTTTATTTAGTTTCACCTGACCCGAGGTTCATTGTCATTCTTGCGAGTTGATAGGTAATCTGTTTTTAAGAAGTAATGATTGACTTCACTGATTAAGCTGAAATTTAGTATAATAATATTATGTATAATTATATGATTTGAGTACGAGGCTTGTTGACCTCAGTACATCCTCTGATCGAGTTGGTCTTAGGATGAATATGGGTAAGACGAAAATCATGTCAAATTCCCATGTAGCACCAACTCCTGTTACAATCGGAGACGACACTCGAAGTTGTAGACGACTATATATCTATCATCAGGGTGTGGCCTGTAATAGGAGCAAAAAATGAAACGGTACACTAATAACCCAATAAATAGTCATAATTTAATAGTTAAAACTTAAAAAAAATTTTTTTTTTTGCAAAAAAAAAAATTTTTTTCCTTTTTTTTATGTAGTTTTACTGCAGTCGACTTATACCAAAAAAGTTAAATCGGTGTAACAAAATTTTTTTTTACTAAACCAGTTAAAAAACCATGAGTTGAAAAAAACTTTTTAGCTCATTTAGTTTTATGTCCACTGAACTACCAATATATGTTTAATCATTAATAAGGTACAATGTTGTGATACCTAGATACATCACTCATAGGTCGTAACTTTAACACACTGTTTCTCCTTAATGGATAACTTTAAAACACTGGGACCTTTTGCGAATAACTAGAGGCAGTCAGAGGAGTCTTCCATTTGATTTTTTGCTGCTGTTACAGGCCACACCCTGTATATATATCTATCTAGGACAAGTTAGGTACCTATGTCCAAAGGTCCAACTTCGAGAAAGAGGTCAACCGTCGAGTTCGACTCTGTTGGGCAGCATTCGGAAAGCTACGATATATCTTTTCGTCCAATATTCCGCAGTGTTTGAAGACGAAAATCTTTGATCAGTGAGTATTGCCAGTGATGAGATACGGTATTGGTGTTGGTTGTCTTATACAATTACAAGAGTTTTTTTCTTCAAGTTTGAGTTCCTCTTGTTTTTACTGATCGAATTGAAAATAAAGGAAGTTAGTCACTATTGTTTGAATAATTAAGTTTAAATCCCTAAGCACTATTTCTAATAGGCAAGTACTTACGAGGCTATAATACTATCCAATCCAAAGTAAGACCTGTAGATTGCAGCTGGACTTACAAATGCATTATCAAAAGACCGTTTCGCAGTAATTAACTTAATCAAACCCATTCACGAATAATTTCGAAATTAGCTAAGGGTAATAGTCGCAAAACAAACGGGTCATAAATCCAGACACTGTGCCAGTTTAGTGCTGCTGCCAAATAACGCAAGATGCACACTCGGGGTCATTTATTGCATTAACTATCCGAAACTGCTAGTAGAAGTCTAGAGAGGAAGCGATTTTTAGGTAAAAGCGGCGGGGACATATTTAGTCTCCTGCATAAAAATAAAATTGTACGAGGATCTACTTAATTTCGAATAGTCATCTGTATGTAATGGTTTTTTTAATAATAATATTCAATTTATACAGAAATTTGCCGGTGGCACCCTAGGTTAGGTTTTTTATAATGTTTTGTATTGTTTTCGACAGCTTTATTGTGTTTTGTTTTCACAATCATATTATAAAATGAAGAGATAATAAATAATACATTTTATTTATTCAGACATCTCAGGTCCATCATGTAAGTAAAAAGCTCTCAACTAACGTAATAGGTAAGTCTTACTTATTACGTTAGTTAATAAAACCAATCTTAACCTATTTACGTTTTTAATTTATTTTATATAATAAATCCTCTCTGAATGAGGGCTTATTAACTCAGCCATCCAATCACTTTGTAGTTTAAGCTCGTGTGAGAGATAAGATATGCCAGGGTAACTGTGCCAGAGCGGGAGGGAAAGAGTGGGTGGCAAGGTGTGTCCATACTAAACGTTACTATTTATTATACTGTGATACCGCTACAGCCCGCTAGTTACTTATAATTTGGACCACAAAATAGTGATGCCATAATATTTGCATTTCGTCGTTACTTTTGTAATTTTATTGCCGTGCCAAGTGGTTTTGGCGAATAGCAGTTAACTGCCTTTTGTCGTATGTATGTTGTAAACAAGCTTGTTTATTTATCTTCTAGAATGAATATACGGTTTGGGGTCATTTACCGAAATAGCTTCAATTCATATAAAACATAAAATTTTGATAAAGTTCAAAATAACAATAATACAAAGCCCTCAGGAACCTTAGAACCTCAAGAATACGCTGTTTAAGTTATTCGGTTTCCTCGTGTTACACCGTGTAGGTATACCTTCTTTTTCATTCCAATAACAGATCCATGAATCTGGCATGCTCTAGGGAGACCTATGTCGAGGAATAGAGTGTATAGATCGATTACGAAAAGTGTCTATAATTAAAGGCCTTTAATAAATTCGATACAAGTGCAAAGCATTTTTTTTTCGACGAAACGAGGGTGACAATCACCAGAGTTAAAAAGTTTTTACACGTGTATCGAATGACTTTTTTCATGACAAGTGCCTTAAAAAGAGAAATTGCACGAAGCGTGCGTAAAGTTTACTTTTCCGCACTAGTTAGGAAAACAAAAATTAATGTTTTTGTGTAACAACTTTTGGCACTGAAAAAGGGCGACAATTTTTTTCTTCTTTGAGCGATCAACAACACAAATATATATATATATATATCTTTTAAATATTTGCTGGTGATGAAACCTTGTGCAGGGTCCGCCTGGATCCCGGATAGCTACCACCGTCTTACCCGTTAAACTGCCGCTTAATAGCAGTGTTTGCACTGCTGTGTTTCGGTTTGGGGGCAAGATAACCGGTGTAATTACTGGCATAGAGAGAGGAAATCCATCTACGTCCTCAGGGTAGGCATAGGCGATTTTCTGATCGCTATGTCCATGGGCCTCAGATCATGCTTTCCGTCAGGTGGGCTGAGAGCTCAGTTGTCTACCTTCGTCACATAAAAAAAAATCTGTCGCCTTTTACTAGTGTCAAAGGTTGTCGGACTGAGTATACCACATAGTTTGTATGACTAACTTTCGGTACACAATTGACGCATCGCTATTTTTGTTTTGATTCCCTTAACTATGTACAATGTTCTTGCAATCGACCTCTATCTGCTGATCAAAATGACGATAACATGTTATCCTCCTGCCGCCCAGACAATAAAAATTGACAGTGAAATTTGAATTAATAGTGCAGGAATTAGAATAGGATTTCATTTGTTTGAGGAGACCTTTTAATAGGCCTCTGGGCGGCAGGAGGCTAAAGTGCATTTAGACCAAACGAGCATTCGCTCATTCTATCCCCCACTCTACAAAATCAACGAATTTCGACGAATCACGTTTAGTGTAACGAACGAATTTCGTAGAGTGGGATATAGAATGAGCGAATGCTCGTTTGGTCAAACTGCCCCTATATAATATTCTCATGTCTAAGCGGATTGGAACAGCAGATGCATCGGAAATCAAACTGTTTATCATTCGAGACTTCGATATGCATGAAGCCGCCTGAACTCCGGTCAACTTGCTGGAGCTAAATCGAACCGAGATTGGATGAACCTAATCATGATTCTAGTATAATCTCATACGATTGTATTCTAGGAACATGGATGAGAAACTTAAACATTGGTTTGAGCTTCGAAAGCGAAATTTTTCGAACCATTTGTCGTTAAAATATAAGTGATAACCGTATAGTTCGGGAAATATTATTTGACCGATTGTTATCTCACTTACGACCTTTTGTTTTGCGTTAACACTTACTAGACAATCAGCAGTCGAGTACTTTTCTATTGTTAATGACGTAAAGCAAAAGGTCATAAGTGAGATAAAAGTCGGTGAAATAATATTTCCCGAACTATACATATTATATGTACCTATTTGTTTATGAAAAGTATTCATCATATTGATTTAAAATTTCATGATTATCACTCATATTTTAACGATAAATGGATCTTAATCGCGTAGAAATTAGACCTAGTGCGCATAGTTCGCAAAACCTGCGCAGATAGAAGGTGTTGATAATTTTCTCGCCAGTCTGCCTACGATCACGCGTGAAACGTCAGGATAATATTAAACATAAGTTTACGCGATAAGACTCGTTTGTCGTTAAAATAAAAGGTATATGCCATTGCTAAGTAACTACAATACTAACCTTAATAAGCTTATTATGAAATCAGGTAGACTAATGTAAAAAAAAAACTTCCTTTTTGTGATCAAAATATGATACAGAATGTGCCCTGGAGAATAAAGGGTGTGTAAGTAGGTGTATATTCACTTTTCTCAAGGAAACTCTGTAGTAAAGGTGGATTTAGACCAAACGAGCGAATGTTCATTCTATCCTCCACTCTACGAAATCAACGAATTTCGACGAATTAAGTTTTGTGTAACGAACGAATTTCGTAGAATGGGGATAGAATGATCATTCGCTCGTTTGGTCTAAATCCACCTTAAACAACTGACGATTAACCCCTTAAATGCAACATATATTTATATATACTTTGTTAGAGCCAGCGTCCCTTTCACACAATTTTAATTGGATTACGGTGAATGGGTTTCTTTGTAATCAATCTTTGTTTGCGTCAGATTAAACTGATTGCAACGATATATCTACGCATTTTACGTTGATTCACAGTTTTAACTCGTAGTGCTTTTTATGGCTTTAAAAATACATATCGTAGTTGACTTACTTCAGAATAAATATTAGGTCATTACCTATGAAATGGCGTTTTGTATGGAGAATTTTGTGAAATGTCTATTTCCCATGACAATGATTTTTGCGTATATTTTTTTGATGTCAAAATCAAAATAAACCATAAAGTTAGAATCCGCGCTAGCGCTTAATAGAGAAAGGAAGCGTGTGAAAGGGAAGCCACCAGTCATATGACTTTTACACGAGTGCAAAAGAGATAGAAAACAATCCCAAAAGCGTAACCACTTTCGAAGTGACATATCAGCCGTATCAGCCTTCTCGACGGAGACTGTTATTTAAAAGTGATTTTATATTTAATTCTAGTAAGAAGTCAATTTAGACAAATAATTAAACCGATGTGGCATCGTGTAGTGTAAAGGATTGCCCTGTTACCCACCGAAGAAATGACGGCAAACACTTGTTTCATAGGTAAATCTGATTTGCCGGTTGATTGTTTTCAAACGATATTTTGTCGATTTAGTAGCATAAATCGTGTAAGTTATCACTTTCTAGCATTAATGTTAGTTGTCCTATCACTGTGCGCTAATAATTTATCACAACAGTTCGTATTAAAGGATATTTTGTGTAAAAATAAAAATGGTCACGCTACGCTAGAGCTTGACTAAACGTTGAACTACCAATATCGATATTCGTTCGATAAACAATATAAACATACCTAATCAGTCTATTACATTACAATGCCGTCATATTCCCAGATTTTAAGTACGAATGTGTATTTAACGAACTTGAAGGACCTTACTATGTTTTGTGAGATTTTTTTGATACTATACGATTTTAATTATTTCTGTTAAATTTAAGGGATACGCCAGATGCTAAGTTCACACACGTTTGCAATTTGTAATTCGACACCCTCAATTCACATTGTACTATAAAACTTATAGCAAAAAACGAAGATAAAAAATACCATGTTGTCGATAAAACAGTCAAACATCGATAGATAATTGCTCTGTTGTAATAGGCAACCCTATTCCTGACCACACATAGACAAATTTACGCACACACTTGCGTTTCGTTTTTGGTTATGCTTTTAATCGTTGTCAATCATTCTTTGTCATCTTAGTTCTGTGAAATAAACCAAATTTTGCCAGTAGCATCAGACAATTCTATGGCGTGTTATGTAAGTCTCTATTTCATAAAACAAGATACTATCACATATATCATAACACATCACATATATGTATAACTTTGAAAAAATATCTGACAGTGACAGCCGTTAAAAGGAAAGTGAACGAAAATTTCTATATAGCAGCTTAGCAGTCAAATTACCATTAGGGCTCTGAACTTAGATTGACGTCCTTATGACTAAAGCGGATGTTATAACGTAACTCTAGTAACGCCAGCTTCTGAAAAAATCGCGATAAAATCATTGGTCAAACGTTTTTGTTATTCCGTAACTATGGTAATGTCACCTTCCGGAGAAAACGCGAGCGATCATTGGCTAACTGTAGCAACGTCCTCCCCATTGGTCAGCAGAGTTCGGCCGCAGTCGTGATACCAGCCTCATAATCACAGAATTAGATTTGGATAGAAGAAACAAGTTCATTAATTTGTATGGCGGCCGAGCGTGTCAGATTTTGTACTGAAGTTGTTACTTTGCCTATGATTTTAAATATGTCTCAGGTCCTTGAGTATTCATATTTTTTTGTGTTGTTGCAATTAATATTACTTAAGGAGGCATTATTAATGCTTTTGTTCACTTTAACTTCCAAAATCTGGATCGTAAGCATATACCCAAGACTCGTCACCACTAACCATATCATAAACATGTTTTGACTCGCCTCGGCTGAATCGCTGCAGAGTTTTGCGACACCAACTAACACGGGCAGCTTTTTGGTCGTCGCTAAGCAAATGTGGTATCCAACGAGAGATCAACTTTCTTACGCCAAGTTCTTCGTGCAGGATTTTTTGGATAGTGGTCCCTGAAATGCCCACGGACGCCTCTATTTCACGGTAGGTCACATGACGATCTTCGAGTACTAGCTGCCGCACGGCTTCGATATTCTCTTGCGTCATGGCAGTTTTTGGACGACCTTTACGGGGCTTGTCACTGAGGCTAGACTGCCCACGTTGAAATTGTAAATACCAGCGTTCTACAGTCCTAAGACACGGTGCTGCATCACTAAACACAGAAGTGATCTCCTCAAAACACTGAAGTCGCGATAATCCCGTTTTAAAATTGTAGAAAATAATCGCATGCAAATTTTCCTTCGTTATTTCCATTTTTACAACCGACTTGTCACCTTTAAATAGACGCTGTAATAAAACTACATGACCAATTTGAAAACATTTTTTTGTTTTCGAGAGAAAATGCCATATGTTTATTTTTTTTTAAATCGCGGGAGGTTGGCAAACGACACGACTTAAAAGGCAGCCCTCGTAGACATGTGTAATTGTCTAATAATAATAGGTCCTAAACAGAATCGCTTTATTAGGTAGTAGATCGTCGTAGCCCCCCTGATCTTAATAGTACATTGTATTAAGGGCGGTAAATAAGAAATTGTGAACGAGAGTGAAAGTAAAGCCCTAGCCGAAGGCGCGGGCTTTACTTCACCCGAGTTCATAATTCTTGTACTGCCCGCCCGTGGCACACACAACGTTTTTCATCACACCTGTGAGGCAAAAAAAGTAAATAAAACTATATATTTTCACAAAACTACTCTAAAATCAGGGATGACTTAAATTCATCATTTTTATCATTTCTATAAAAGGAATCTCGCAGCGGCGCTAGTGGAACGTAATGTCGTATGAAAATCCATTATTGCCCATGGGCATAATACAACTCATTACGTTCAAGTATGCCTGCGTATAATAACACTTTTTACGAGCAGGTGTGATGAAAAGAAAAATACGAAGGGTAACGACTAACATAGACACACGGAATATAGAGAACGATATAATAATTCCCTGTTACTTGGAAATCGCGGAAGACGGCAAAGCTTCACAAAGACAAGGCGCCAGTCACGCCCCACTCGCACGTACTCCCTGTATGTAATTAACGACGAAAGCAAATTAATATGTATCGCGACGACACTATCGCTGATAATGCAATTATCCTTGCTTGGGATGCTGGTACAAAATCACAGACTGTGTGGCATTAAGCGAATGAGAGACTATTTCTTTCGAGCTGACATAAATTGTGCCGTAGATATCAGGAATACCAATTTACTTTAATTATGAGCCTCCACTCTCTCGACAAAAAAATTGCCGTGCCCAACAGGGTTATAATGTCTCTGTAACTTACTGTGTAACACCTTGTAAACCATATTATAAGTGCAATAAAGATTGAGTATTGAGTATTGACATCGTTTATATTCGTATTGTTAGTATGATTTAAGCCCTGTGTATTTCGAATATAATAATATATAATTATTTCGTTTGGCCGTGTGGTGACGGCAGTAAGAATACATTTGTCACCACCCCAACTCCTCCTGCGGGTGTCGTAAGAGTCGACTAAGGGATTGAAGTGTCACTGACTATTATTTGATAAAAGATTGATGGGCAGCAGCGTCATCATAGTGGACACATTGCTGCAATCGCCAATCCGCTTGCCCAGCGTGGCGATTATGGGCATTTACCTCCTAATGCGTTCATACGCATAGTTAATAGGAGAGGCCTACGTCCAGTAGTCGACTATCATGATTAGTATGATTTAACCTTTCGTATGCTTAGTAGCAGATCTGCTCCAGTAGGTACAATTTGACTTTATGAAATAGCCGTCTAAGTGGGTTATTCCCACCTGTTACCACCAACTTGACACCAGTGGTAACAACTGGGAATTTTTTCCCCACCTGTTACCACTAGAGTACTTGGTGGTAACTACTGGGAAAAAGAATTCCCAGTAGTTACCACCAATCACTTTAGTGGTAACTACTGGGAAAAATAAATCCCAGTTGTTACCACCAAGTACTTTACTAGTAACGTGCTTGTTTTTAATAGAATATACACAAAATACTTTGCCAGTTATTAATAAGGAGCTAATTTTATGAATATTACATTATTTATAAAATATCTTATTAAACATCGAATTTTACTACAAATGAATACATTTTGAAAATATTTTTTAAACTTTTTTTTTAAATATGTTGTCAGTATTACCTACTCTGAATCTGAACCAAAAATATTAAAAACTACTGACTTGATTATCACAGGGGCAGGTAAAAAGGGATGACGGGTGACCGGCTCGTAGAAGGGATAACTTCAATTTATCATCGTGTTGTTTTAACTGATTACGAATCCCAATCCTTTTTTAAGATTATTATAACTACTACAAGGTTTTAGGTACTTACACGAAAAATTAAATATTGAAATATTCCTGTTTTGAATAAAAAACCTGTGTTATTCGTCTTTATTTGTAGTATAACATTTTATAATAATTATACTTGTAGTCTCTGGAAATTGTTACCATTCTATAACGAAATTAATGGCTACTAGGTATCCTATTGCAATAGGACTACTAAATATTAACTTAGTGGTAACTACTGGGAAAAAGAATTCCCAGTAGTTACCACCAATTAGTTTAGTGGTAACAGTTGGGAATTTTAATTCCCAGTTGTTCCCAGTAGTAACAAGTGGGAAAAAAATTCCCAGTTGTTACCACTGGTGTCAAGTTGGTGGTAACAGGTGGGAATAACCCGTCTAAGTTAAAAGTTGTTTGAATTGCTTGACGCTAACGCATACTAAAGGTTGTGTATTTCGAATATAATAATATACAATTATTTCAGAGTCACAATTTAATGAAATTAGTTTTACAAATCTTTTACTAAAAGAAGTCATTTACAGCAGTTGTAAATTTAAAGTGGATTGTTGATTAAATATGGATACCTGATAGTCGGGTGAATAATCTGAGCGTTTCAACCGCCTAATTTTGGTGGCATCATTTTTGCCGAGGTTTCTGTTCGTTACAATGTGCTACTTTGTCATTTGAAGGAGGCACGGCACCTTATACAAATGACGAAGTATAACATTGAGACGTTTAGAAACTTCGGCAAAAATGATGCCACCCAAATTAGACGGTTGAAACGCTCTGATATTCACCCAGTCACGACTGAGGGTCCACCTTAAACCGAATGTAATATTTTAGTGCCTACTTTAACAAATTAGAGGTTGAGTTTACAATTGTTTGAGAACTTTTACTAAAGACTGAAACATTCAAAAGGTCCACGGCCTCAACGGGAACGCACACCAACTGCTAGACAAATGCCTCTCTTTTTTACCTATGCTTATGCATTAGGAGCTAAATGTCCCATAATCGCCATCCTGGGCAAGCGGGTTGGCGATCGCACAAGTGTGTCAATTATGATGATGCTACTGCTCATAATTAATGTTCAATAATATTATATATTGATGGTCAGTATCGCTTCAATCTCTATAGATTTTTGCACATTATAACAACTGAACGGACACTCGACTAATGCCAAATATTGAAATTTAATCCCTATGTCATATGTTTTAGGTTTAATTTGAAAAAAAAAAATTAAACTAGTGTAAGACGAGTGGTCTACGCGTTATACACTAAAGGTCAACCCTACGTTTGTCTCACATTGACCACACGTTGTCCACGCGGCGACTATGCGTTTGCAACTGACGTGTGACGATGACTATCGAGTAATCATTTGCATTGCCCACTCGTACACATCGCGTTGTCCATTAGTTGATCGACTCAACGGTTGACTACTCATCGAAAGTGTGAGTAGAGTTGCTGCCGCGTAGGTTTGGAGTGGTTATAATTTGGCGTCTCACCACAGATTCAGATTCAGATTCTTTAATGTACAAAACACAAGTCACATGGCAGTAAGAATACATTTGTGGCCACCCCAAATCAACGAATTTCGATGAATCACGCTTTGTGTAACGAACAAATTTCATAGAGTGGGGGATACAATGAGCGAATGCTCGTTTGGTCTAAATGCACCTTAATTTGCGAAGATCTTTAGTCGATTTTTACGATACCCACGGGAAGAATTGGGGTGGTGACACATGTGTTCTTACTGCCGTCACCACATTATAGTATAATGAAGTGACGGCAAATATATTTTACTATTTGCTTCTTCGCTACTCGGTTATAACATAAACCTCTAAAGTTTTGAATGAATACATTACTCTTAATAACTATGCCGTGTATTTGTAATCAGATGACAGATTACACATACACAATGTATAATAAAGCCGATTCAGTAATAGCGAACATTAATTAATAAGTAATATAGTAAGCTTGTAATGGGCAAAATATAATAGATATAGTTATAATAATATTATGGAAGCTTAATAATATAATTACGAGCTTAATCATTTATTTTACGAATTTTTCACATTATCAGCCTCTCTCAGTCCACTGCTGGACGTAGGCATCTCCTTTTAACTACCTATGCGTAATGTACGAATTAGGAAGTAATTGCACAATCGCCACGCTGGTTAAGCAGGTTGGCGATCGCAGTAATATGTCCAATATGATATCTCTGCTGCCCATCAACAACCACTATCTGACCATAAATAATATTTTAGAACCACTTTTTAAATAAAAGAGTTTCATAATCACTATTACTTCATCACTACAATAGTATAAAATAAAGTTACTTTTTCTGTCCCTATGTCCCTTTGTACGCTTAAATCTTTAAAACTGCGCAACAGATTTTGATGAAATTTTTTTGAATAGGTAGAGTAATTCAAGAGAAAGGTTTTTATGCAGGTGTAGTACCCGTGCGAAGCCGGGGCGGATCGCTAGTATAATTATAATTCGCGACTTTAATGTTTTATTTGCTCGTTGGTTCCTAGGCCTACAACAAAGTGCAAATAATCTAAGAAGTTGGCCCCTGGCATTCAGTAACAGATCCAAAGTTTGTAACAATACGACTTAGCTACAGTCATAATATATATACAAAGTGGGCCCTACAATTGGAGCAAAACATTTTGTCAGTCACCATTTCAGCCGTAGGTTGTAAGAATATATTTGTCAGCACCCCAACTCTCCCCGCGGGTGTTGTAAGAGTCGTCATAGAGATCGCAGTGTCACGAACCATTCTTTGACACAAGGTTTATGATGGGCAGCAGTGTCATCATAGTGGACACATTACTGCGATCGCCAAGTGCTATCTAGTGATTTATTTTTTTCTAATTTGCGGAAATTTGAATTCGTTGCTACGTCCATGATTACCTAGAGATCTGGAGATATAATTTACAAACTGATCAAGTGATCATAGAGGGTTAATCAAAGCTAATTTTTATGTAATGTATTGTACACAACGAATAAATGTTTGCTTTTTTGTTTACCTGAAGTAATATTTTTAATCTTCAAAAAAAAAACAGACTTTTTTTACGTATTCATTTACTTATTTTCTACTGTAACGCGCGAATTTGTTAAAAATACCAGCCCACGAATGTCTACCAGTTTAACTTTTTGCTTTTTGACAGGGCTTACCGTGTAGCTCCCAAGATACGTTGCAAGTCGTAATAATGAAGTCATGTTTCTAAATCATCTAATTAACTTGAACGCCCGAAGTTTGTGAGGAAAGTCGCGTGTCAAGTTATGACGCAGGGCTGTGTAAGTTGACTCCGCGGAATTTTGTGTTCAACCAAGTGGCTTGGAGTGGCCTAGGCAGCAGGCACCATGTTAAAGTTTCGTTATGAATCAGATTGTAAGAGGTAATACTAATTTTCTTTTTGATATGGTTCCAATTGCTAGAGTGTACCAGGATGTTTAGCCAAGTTGCCAATCGCTAACGCTTAGTAGCGTATCGTAGTTTTCCCTCTCTTTCACTCTTTCCTATTAGTGCGACAACGACAGTTAGCTGCCTTTCGTTTACGATTGACGATTAACACATTGAGCACGGGGAACTCCCGACGGGAGTTCTCTGTGGGAGGTCTATTTTCGCTACAAAGCGGAAAAATATGAAAGTGTTAAGCGTTAGCGATTGGCAATTTGTCTAAGCACCCAGGTAACCACTTTTCAGATGTTTTTTAAATGTGATTTTTACCATACCAAAATGCCTTAATTAGAACTGTGGACACTTTTATTACTAACTAGCGACCCACTTCAGCTTCGCAGGGGTTCAATACTGATATCAAAACCTTCCTCTTGCGTTTCTATCTATTAAAAACCGACATAATCCGTTACGTAGTTTTAAAGATTTAAGCATACATGTCATCTTGATATAGGGACAAAGAAAGCGACTCTGTTTTATAAAAAATACTCTCTTATTTTCCTGGATTACCACTATAGAAAAATCTGTCATTGAAGGGGTTGATTTTTCCATTTTTTGTTAACCATGCTGCTGTAAATATACCTAAAGATATAAAATTACCTCGAATTTGTAATAAAATCCCGAAGGTAATAATAATAAAAAATCTTCTGAAATAAGCGTCAAATGAATGCAATCGAGTGAAAATAACCCAGACTCCGACCCAACCGGAACTTAGAGGTATGGAAATTAGGTGGAGTCAACGTACTTTATCTCTTTTGAGACATTTTAGTCACTACGACTAGACGTCGTAAATGCCGTGTGGTGACGGTAATGAGAATACATTTGTCACCACCTCAACTTTTCCCGTGGGTGGCGTAAGATTTAAGTGTCACTGACCATTTACTTATTGAAGACTGATGATGGGCAGCAGCATTATGAATCATAGTGGACACACTACTGTGATCGCCAACCCCGTTTGCTCAGCGTGGCGATTATGAACATTTATGCCTGTTTTCCACTGAGAGCGGAACGGACTCATTAACACTTTGATTGCGGACGAGTGCTACGCGCTACGCTCGTAGCCGACCCCGTGATTTTTCCGCTTTGTAGCGAAAATGGACCTCCCAGAGAACTCCCCTCGGGAGATCCCGGCGCTCAAAGTGTTAATGGCTCCGTTTCACGTTCCTCGCTGGCCAAGTGCTAGTACATATGCAGTTGACGGTTGTAAGTCGCACCAGCGGTGTAAGTTAAACGGAGCCATTAATGAGTCCGTTCCGCTTGCATTGGAAAGTGGGCATAACCTATATGCGTCCATACGCATAGGCTAAGTAGAGGGCGTTGACCAGCAGTGGAATAGGTTAATGATGATGATGTGACTAGACGTCATAGTCTGTTCTAAAGGACTATCACCACACTGTAGAAGTAATTTTGGACGCTCAGTGCAATCACCATAAGATTATATCGAAACGGTCAAGGTACCCACAAATATCGTAGCAACCTATATTGCCATGGTGTTAGAGTGCATGTTAAAAAATTTTAAGCACTTTTGGTGCATTCCACGAAACAGTATACTTTGTCGGGAACGTGACGGCTATTTATGACAGCTACCTTAGAAATTCGAGAAGTATCTATAAATAAAATTAAGATACAGTAAAAATTGTATTCGTAACTTTCTTAGATGTACGTGGAGACCGGCGTCACGTACCCGTCATTATCTTATAATGCACCTGTTATTTTATTTAATGTAAACTTAGTTGTGTCATTAATTTTATATCGTTTATAGCGCTCTATCGTCAATAAAGTTTAAATTGATCAAAATAAATGATATTCCAAACCCAAGCTTTTTTATTTTCACGTTCATCTGTTGTCCCTAAAAACTGCCCTTAAGTTAAATCAAACGTAGGGAAGGATAAAAAATATGCCCAAAAAAATGGCAGCTTTAATTTATTTTGCTAAAATAGAATTTATTGGTCAGTATAGGCTAGATGACGAATTAATTCATACTTTATTTAAACAAAGTAGGTAACTCATAAAAATACTATGAAACTGAAATTACGGCTTTTGTCCAGCCAATCAAAAAGGCAAAATATAGTTGACTGTCACATAAAAAGTTCGAGTTGAAACGAAATTTCGCCACATGTGTGAGACAGACAATTTTCTTTTCGGTATTTCAGAATTATAAATGACAGTAAAAGGCCATACAGCGTTCGGAAAAATGGTGAAAAGTTACATACAAAAACTTAAGTTTTGAACACATAATTCTTAAGAACTAGAACTTATCCGCTTGTATTCGTCCAGCAAGAAAATTAGGGCTCTAGAGTCATTAATTTTCATATGTCCACAGGAAAGATTTAACGTAACTCATACGAAAAAAAAAACTGTACTATATGACACTTAACTGACCGAAAAAAAAGTTGAGGGACAACTTTAAAAAAAGGGCCAAAGTGCCCATAATCGCCACGCTGGGCAAACCGATTGGCGATTGCATTAGTGTCTACTATGATTAAACTGCAAGTTGCAAATCACCAATCTTCAAGTGACACTTCAATCTCACAGGTACGACACCCACGAGACATCACCACGCGGCATACTTTCTCTGTTGCTTTTTTAATATATGAAGGGTCCACGGAAAAAACATGTCCAGTGTTTAAAAAACACCCACACACACACACACCTTATTCTGTTAAAAGTAAGGTGGTTTTTCCTTCTGTAATTTGAATTGACTAGACATGTTCTTTCCGTGGACCCTTCATTTAGCTTATTTGATGTCCCATTGCAATAACCTCTCTCTTTCTCCAATCGTCCCTATCAATTGCCAGTTCTCTCCACTTCCCGTCATACGCGCCCCGCCACCTCTTTTGGTCTGCCTCTGCTCCGTTGGCCATCCCAGTAAGTTACGATTTTAGCCCAATGCGTCGGATGCATTCGGCAGACGTGTCTTGCCCATTCCACTTGAGCTTGGCGATCTTCATACCCACATCTGTTACTCCGGTCTTAGAATGCAGCTCGGTATTTCAGATGCGATCGGTCCTACGAACACCTCGGTTCATCATCATCATCATATCAACCGAAAGACGTCCTCTGCTGAACATAGGCCTCCCCCAAAGATTGCCACAATAACCGGTCCTGCGCCACCCGCATCCAGCGGGCTCCTGCGACCTTCACCAGGTCATCAAGTCCACCTTGTGGGGGGTCTACCCACGCTACGCCTTCCGGTACGTAGCCGTCACTCAAGAACCTTCCCGCCCCAACGGCCATCGGTTCTACGCGCCATGTGCTCCACCCACTGCCATGTCAGTTTAGCGATTCGGAGAGCTATTTCGGTTACTTTGGTTCTGCTGCGGATGGTCTCACTTTTAATCCGATCACGCAGAGAGACTCCTAGCGTAGCCCTCTCCGTTGCCCTTTGGGTGACTTTGAGCCTTCTTATGAGGCCCATTGTAAGCGGCCACGTTTCAGTACCGTATGTCTTCACTGGCAACACACACTGTTCAAAGACTTTCGTCTTCAAACACTGCGGAAACACCTCGGTTGCTTAGACGTTATTATTTATAAATTTGACTATTGATTATAATGATTAGTTATTGAGCAAGTAACTCAATAGACAAGGAATGCAATTTAGTATGATCACAACTAAATTGCTTCCTACATTATCAAAGCGAGTAATTTTCGAGTCGGGCTCATTCCTAAAGGCCTCAATATCCAATATTTGACGTATTACTGATATCAGTTCATATTGGTTCACATGATGTCTATTGCGACAGATCCAAAGCCATGATAGACAAATCAAACTCAAATTACTCATGTATTATTATGCTGATTTGTGGTTGTTTTGATTCGACGTTATATCCGATGTTTCTCTGGTAATGCGTTTCTATTTAGGAATAGGTAACGCTAGTCTATTCAAACTCATTCAAAATTGGTTTATTTATCAAAAAATATTTCTTATGTTACGAATCCTACTTTTAAGTTTGACACTAAACTTGTGTTAGGTAGCAGGAATTCGCTCCTTCAGACAATGTGTTAACAGTAGGTAACATAGTAATTTACAAACCTAAATCTTAAATTATAGTAGGTAAGTATTATTGCTAAGTACATAAAAACTGTCGACTTTCGAATTGCAAAATGTAGGTACCTACACGTTGCAAGTAGTTCGAGCTTGTTGGGTTACAATCAGGGTAGAATGGGCATTTCTAATACGTAATAATATGTATACATATTATTATAATGTAAGTACCTAACCACTATCAATTTATCCATTCACTTGCTTTGATTTTTGCGATAGAGTTTATGTCTATGTAAAATAAGAGTGATGACATGTAACAAAAGCTACATGAAGCAAGTGAGTGGTTATAAAAAAACGGCAAAAAACGAGCAAAATAGTCACGTTTGTGTATGACTTGTGTTTTTTATTCTACTTGTACTAGTATTTGTTTTTATAGCGACAGAAATACAAAATTTGTAAAAAAATCAGGCTGTATTGCACGTTGGACCGGCAATCCAGAGGCAGCGGGTTCGAATCCCGTGACAACCAGAGTCTTTCGTAGTTGATTTTTTCTATGGTAAGCACATCTGTTACGACATTGTGTATTACAGTTAACGAGATATAGCCTGGTGACAGACGGACTGATAGGGGAGCCTTAGAAATAGGGTAAAGTTTTACTCTTTAGGTACCTTAAAATCAAAGTGAAATCGTATCTTGTAAAGAAGATTCAGTTTGCAATTTGGTATTCAATCAGTCAGTCGCAGGTAGAACCTACAAATTTATGTGTTTTTTATTAATCGCCGTCGCCATTATTCCCTTGTTATGATCGGACATTCCGTTTGAAGTCTCGAGCCGTCTTTGAAGTCCTTTTGTTTGAAAAAATCTCATTTCGCGTCCAAATTATACGAGTTTTTGCATATTGTGGTCTGTCAAAGTCAGTTTTTCAGATTCCAATTTATGGAATTAATTTGACGATGTATTTTAAGGAAAATTTGTTTCATGCTTGAGGCTGAAATACTAAAAACCGTAAAACTACCCAACCTGTATTCCAAAAGCTCCCAACTATGGTCCCAAACTAAGTCAAATATCTTCGATTACGTTAAATTGTTACATTATTGTCGCAGTTGTTACACAAAGTCTCCTCATTAATCATTAAAAAAACTTCGACAAAACTAAAGTAAAAGATTTCCATTTCCATTTCCGGGCAGATTACGACCACGGTGACTCATTTATCTGGCTGATTGAGAGTGACGCTCATGAGCTCTCAGGTTCCTCGATAAATCGTATACTTTTTTTTAATAGCCTGCTATTGTGTTTCCCATGGCTGGGCAAAGGCCTCCCCTCTCGTTTTTCATTCCATCCCGTTGTTGGCAAGTTCCCACCATTCTCCGCAGAACGCGTCCAAGTCGTCCCGCCATCTCCTTTTCGGTCTGTCTCTGCTACGTTGGCCATCGTGTGGGATCCACTCAGTGAGTGACTTGGCCCATCTTTCCGGGTGCATACGGCAGACATGTCCGGCCTAGTCCCATTTCAGCTTGGCAGTCTTGACACCGACGTCTACAATATGAGTTCTGGAGCGTAGGTCCGTGTTTCTGATCCGGTCAGTCCTTCGAACACCTAATAATATGCTACTTATATACAACTAGCGACCCGCCCCGGCTTTGCACGGGTTCTATACCTACATAAAAACCATCCTCTTGAATTACTCTACCTATTAAAAAAAATCTCATCAAAATCCGTTGCGTAGTTTTAAAGATTAGAATTAGATTAGAAGAAGAAGAGAAAGCGTACAAAGGGACATAGGGACAGAAAAAGTGACTTTATTTTATACTATGTACCTAGTGATAGTGATTACTACTAGGTACTACATAATCATATACCGAACTTGTATACTATACAAAACACTGCGATCTACTACGCAATTCTAACACTGCCTTAAACCAACATTCCTAATCCTTAAACACGTTCTAACATAGTTGAAAACGGTTCGTATGATGAATGTTAGTAAATCGGTATTTAATTGGTACTAAACAGGCGCTGTTGGCTTTTAATGACTTAATTTATGACACACGTAAGAGAGAATATAACGCGGGCTCTTAAGACTGAGCACTTTAAGTCGTTAACATAAATATAACTAACTATCGTGGGACAATCTTACACAACACTGCAGGTGTCGTAAGAGTTGACTAAGGACTTGTAGTGTCACTGACCACTGTCATTCTTTGATAAAAGATTGATGTTGGGCAGCAACCTCATCATAGTGGACACAAAATTACTGCGATCGCCGATCCGCTTGCATTGGACTAACATAGACTGATGATGTGATGAACATAATCGACCTAGTCCCACGGTAAGCTCAATTAAGGCTTGATAAGAAGTCCACTGCTAGACAAAGGCTTCAAGAATCCCCACAACGAAGGGATTTGTATTTTCCATTAGGGGGTATACCACAGCCTCGCTTGGCAGGCGAGTTGTCGGCCGCAGTACAGGATGCTTAGCCAAGTTGCAAATCGGTAACGCTTAGTAGCGTATCGTAATTTTCCTTCTCTGTCACTCCTTCTTTATAGTGCGACGAAGACAGTTAGCTGCCTTTCGTTTACGATTAAAGATGAAGCGGTCGCAGTTTACTACTCGCACCAATCATGTGCTAAGCCTGATTATCGATTGCTTAAGGTGTTTAATTTTTTTTACACCCAAAGTGCCCATTCTTTAGTACTCTGATTACACGTAGTTGGCTTAAGACGCCTCAGTTTTATGAGTGACGCTAATTGCGCCACTCTCCACAGGGAATTTGCCACCCTGATGATACCAGTAATGACGTCATACTTATAGAAAAGTTTTGTACTAATCTAATTATTTTGATCAAACAATTAGACGTATATTTTATAGTGATAAGGATGCGGCTCCATTGACGCGGAGCGGAGCGGAGCTGTGGGAGCTCGGCCAATGAGACCGCATCACAGTTTTTCGAAATTTGAATTTGAAGAATGTAATTGGTCAATTTTGCACAGCTCTGTTCCGCTGCACCCTAATACTGCTGTAGACTGCGCGTAAATACATGTGTCATCACTATAGATCGGACAAATGTGCGTCATTGTTCGCAATAATATGGACATGACTCCAAAGTTGATTGAATAATTAATTATTTAATCATTTCCAGAAAATTACCTATGTGGTTACCAAACCATGAAAACCTTTGTAAATGAAATGAAATAAGTTTATTGTCATGAATGTAAATAGTCATCTCGAAGCTTCGAAATCAAAATGTCAAGAAATTATTCGCTGAATTATTCATTTAATCAACTTTGGACTCATATCCATATTATTGCAATCAGTGACGCACATTTTTCCGATCTCTGGTCATCGGCTCATCGCTTTCCAAACAAGCTCTAACTAGGTATTTATGTCTTATAAGACACCACCGCTGGATAAAGATCTCTCCTATTACCTATGCGTTTACGGACACGCTTTTTTAGACACGCCGCGCCCAAAAATTAAATTGAAGTATAATCAGATAATCCACAGAATTAGATTTGTATAGAAGAAACAAGTTCATTCATTTGTATGGCGGCCGAGCGTGTCAGATTTTGTACTGAAGTTGTTACTTGCCTATTATTTTAAATATGTCTCAGGCCCTTGAGTATTCATATTTTCTTGTGTTGTTGCAATTAATATTACTTAAGAAGGCATTATTAATGTTGTTCACTTCAACTTTGACGCCCAAAAGCTGCGATTAAAGACGGGCAGCTCAGTGGATTTCACCGAGTTCATTTGACACGCTAAGTAAGAGAGAACGTTTGCTTGATCTATGGTATATATGACATCTGTGAGATAATCAGATAAATTAGGCAACGATTTTTTTTCTCATAATGTGTGAAACGAAAGGCGATAAATTAAAACACGACTAAAAGAATACGAATAAGAAAGGAGACGACATTTTCAATGCAGGTAGACCGAAGTTTTGACCTGACAAAAATGATCCACATCTCGCACTACCGAACGGAGTACCGACAAATTAAAGCACTACCGAAGGGAGTGCTTTATATCGACACGAGTTACGAATTTCGTTTTCGCACGTGTATCGTACGACGTTTTTCAGTACATATGGCCCTCCGAAGATTTCGACCTGACGTAAAATGAACCACTGCTCGCACTAGCGCGTAATAAAAGCGCCATAATATGTACTGAAAAAACATTTTCGGTGCTAGGTTGACCTAATACTCGGGTGACCATAGTAAAACTTTTTTTTCGCTATAAACTTAGTATATTTAATGCTATGGAAACTATAACACCACATTGTTACACCCTGTATTACTCCAGATAGTTACTGTGTCTTTAACCGTTTCTAAAGTCAACCGAGACAAATTGCATATTAATTACAGCGGAAAATAACAATGGTGTTATAATTTCCATAGCGGCACCCCTACTATGAGTTCGAAGACGAAGTCACTAAAAACGTCGTACGATACACGTGCCAAAAGGAAATTCGTAACTCGTATCGATTTAAAACACTCCTTTTAGTCGTGTTTTTTTCGCACTTGTGTATACGTATTATTTAGTTGGGTACCTATTTGAACACTACGAAAAAAATAGGTACCGAATTTATCTGATTACTGATTATACTCTTTATTCATAAACTTCTAACATAGCAAGCTGCTAAGTATTGCTTGCCCCTTTCCGTCTTATCGAAATGTCTGTAAGATCGAAAGGGATAACCAATACTTAGCGGCTTGCTAATTTAGGAGACGTTTCTGAATAATAAGACCAGACTGTAATGGTATAAAGACCATTTCGATAGTGCACTGCTGGACGTAGGCCTCTCCCACTTTAATCCATTAGTCGACTCTTACGATACCCGCAGGAGGAGTTTGGGTGGTGATATATGTATTCTTACTGCAGCTGTCACCACACGGCCGACAGAGACCATTCGTCAGTAGAATCTAAAAAAAAAGTAACAAATATGGCTGACTTTCCATAGCATTTGACGTCTTTGTCACATATCGTGAAACACGTTCACAAATATATTTTCACGTTAATACTAATAATATAAATAATTTTAACTAAAAATGTATATGAACTCAAAGTTTAAGGTTTTAAGTTGGTAATAAAACCAAGATTGTATTTTAAAAGTGCGTGATTATAGAATAATGCAAGTTTTTAGGTTTGTTTATTATTCTTAAATTCTAAATACGAACGATATACTTGACTGTACGAAATACAATAGTAAGGCCTAGTGTGTATGATTTCGGAAACAATTTACACTGAATGATGGATGTGAACGACGCTCGTTGATGAATGTTCGAGAACGCGCGATGAAACTATTCGCACTCGTACGTTATTAATGTTTCGTTAGTGTTTAGCAGTGTTGCCAACGTTTAATGTTATTATATATTATGTGTACAGAGTGTTATAATAGCGTTTGTATCGCTCAAATTACTTTCCTTATCATCATCATCTTAGCCATAAGACGTCCACATGCTGAACATAGGGCTCCCCTCTGGACCTCCACATGTACCGATTAGATGCGACCTGCATCCAACGTGTCCCGGCGACCTTCATAAGGTCGTCTGTCCATCTTGTGGGTCGACGTCCTACGCTGCGTTTGCCTAGCCGTGGTCTCCACTCGAGCACTTTTCGACCACATCGACCATCGCGAACTACGCGATGTCTTTTTGTCCGACATACCTCAGTGCCTTAAGACGAAAGTCTACAATGAATGTGCTGCCGAAACGTGGTCCTTCACCATCGGCCTCATCTCTAAACTCAGGGTCGCTTAACGAGCTATGGAAAGGGCTATGCTCGGAGTTTCTCTGCGTGATCGAATCAGAAATGAGGAGATCCGTAGGCGAACTAAAGTTACTGACATAGCCCTCCGGATTAGCAAGCTGAACTGGCAATGGGCAGGCCACATTGCACCTTCTTATTTACTCTAAAATGAGCCAAAATAGCACATTGCGCGCAGAACCGATAGCCGTTGGGGCAAAAAGTGGGGCGGCCACATACCGGAAGGCGCAGCATGGGTAAGCCCCCACAAGATGGACTGACCTGGTGAAGGTCCCAGGAGTCCGCTGGATGCGGGTGGCGCAGTGGCACAGTTGTTCAGCAGTGGTCGTCTTTCGGATGATATGATGAGCCAAAATAATCACAATATTTTGTCAGCCTCCATAGCCTAGTAGGTAGTGACCGTGTCTTGGAAGCTTCCGGATTAATAATCTGATGACTCCTTTAGATACGTATTTGAAATTGAATATACAATTCACGTATAATTGGTACCGGAAGGCGCATGGGTGGGCCCCCACAAGGTGGACTGATGACTTGGTGAAAGTCGAAAGAATCCGCTGGATGCTGGTGGCACAGGACCGAATATAGTGGCAATCTTTGTAAGAGGCCTATGCCTGTGAAGCTGGAGGTATCGGGTTCGAATCTTGGCGAGAGCGCACAATGAAAGCCTGCATGGATTCTTCAGACTGTAAAGACAATATGAAATAGCTTCCATTCACGTTAGACAAATCTTATCAAGTAATGGACGCCTAATCATACTAATGTATTAGTGTGATTAAATCTATTTTAGTCTGTTAACCCTTACCTATGTCATGTAAATGTCATGAGATACACCCACGCAACCGACTGCAGAAAAGAGGGTATTTTGTTGGATGTATTATGTGATGTAAATGTGTTATTGTATAGGTTAAGACGGGGTTCTCAATTCGACTGGTTTTTTGTATACCTAAGTACTCGATATTTCCGATAATCATGACCAATTTTTTTTTTATCGAATGGGTATAACCCTCAGATCGTCTCGTTGGCATCATGTCGGGTTTGATGATGGGATCTTAGAGAAATCGGTTTTTAATTTTTTTTATGTATGTATGTAGGGTACGTACATTCTTTATTGTACTATTATAATAGGTAACTAATTGTAAGCAAGCATTGTGACGGTGAGCTTTAACCATAATGTATTTACATATTATATTATCGATAGTAATTTAAGTATAACTGTTATTTTGTGCATGCGGTGTCCTTCTGTAAGTGATGAGATATATAGTGTTAAGTTGTTCATGTCAAATTTAATGATGTACAAGTATACTCGTTGTTGAAGGTCCAAATAAATAAATAAAATACTTATACAAAAAACAGGTAAAAATACACATTAATACAAAAATTTTGACAGGTAGAAAGGTGAATTTATCCCTATAAGGGATCTCTTCTTTCTCTTCTTCTTTTTTATTTGGTGATAACATCATCATCATCAACCTATCTCGCTAGGCGTAGGCCTCTCCTATTAATTATGCGTACTTATAGATACATTAGGATGTAAATGCCTATACTCGTCACGCTGGGCAAGCGGAATGGCGATCGTAGTAATGCGTCTACTGTGATGACGCTGCTGCCCATCATCAATCTTTTATCAAATAATAGTCAGTGACACTTCAATCCCTTAGTCGACTCTTACGACACCCGCAGGAGGAGTTGGGGTGGTGACAAATGTATTCTTACTACCGTCACCACACGGCCACTGTAAATAAGTATCAAAAGTATAATATTAACTACAAATTAAATCTTAAAAAAATAAATTAGTAATAGTAACATGAAAATGTTGACTTAAATAAAATTAAACCTAAAAAAACCCTTAGAAGGAGCTACCCATGACCGCCCCGATAGGTTTCCTACGCAATGATGCCCTTGCAGCGTTTCCGAGCTGATTAATTCTAAGAATACGAATCAAAAGATAGAACTTAGAAACTCTTACCTCTTTACAACATGGTCTGGTCGTGTTTCCTGTAAAAGTGTTTGAAAAATACCGAAATACCTAAAAGTACATATAAAATCTACGCAACATTACTTGCAATGTTTTCAGAAGGCAAGCATGATCGATCGCTGCGTAACTCCCCCTGATTGGTTCCCTTGGGATATTATTGTATCCTTTGTACAACGACTGAGCATAATAATCGCAATTTTACTTCCACTGGATTACTGAAGTTTTATTTTTGTTGGTTTAAGAATAGGCTTCTTTGAAACCATTTGAAATAACCTGAATAAAAAATGTTATAGATCGTTGAATTCACAAAGATTCGTGGTTTAATTCGTATTGTTATGTCAGATTGGCCGTGTGGTGACGGCAGTATGAATACATTTGTCACCACCCCAACTCTTCTTGCGGGTGTCGTAAAAGTCGACTAAGGGATTGAAGTGTCACTGAGCATTATTTGATAAAAGATTGATGATGGGCAGCAGCGTCATCATAGTGGACACATGACTGCGAACGCCAATCCGCTTGCCCAGCGTGGCGATTATGGGCATTTACCTCCTAATGCGTCTGCGTCTATACGCATAGTTAATAGGAGAGGCTTACGCCCAGCAGTGGACTATCATAGGCTGATGATGATGATGATGTCAGATTTATTTGAGGTAATTTTTTTCTCAATTTGACTGTTTTTTTCGTATGTAATGTTACCCGATACCTCTGAGAATCGTGAACCTATTTCCTATTAACCTATTTTTTTTAATCTATCAGATGTGACCCCGACATAGTTCGTTGGCGCCATGTCGGGGTCTGATGATGGGATCTTAGAGAAGTCGGTTTTTATTTTTATTTGGTGATTATACCTATGTAAAATTCTCTATTCGACTGAATTTTTTTTATTGTAGGTATCGAGAATCGTGAACCGATTTTTTTTGTAATCTAACGTGTATAACTCCGAGATGGTCCCGTTGGCACCAAGCTGATGACAAAATTGAGGGATTTCTTCAAATGTTATAGGTACCTACATAGCAATCTACATGTCTGGCGCTTTTGGTAATTTTAATTAATTTACAAGCACTCAGAAAGTAGGATTTGATGATAGGAATAAATCAATGATGGAAACAAATCGGGGATCTTGAAGAAATCGGTCGAAGTCGGTTTTTTTAATTTTTTATTGCTTGCTTATTGCTTGGTATGTATGTTATGTAGTTTTCGACAATTAATGAGAATCTAAATACATGTTATGTACGAATATGTGCAGTTGTCAACAAATATATAGAAGCAGCCACAGGGATCACTAATATCAGAGCAGACCATTATTTTCAAGGCCTTAGAGTTCATTTTCAGACACTTTTGAGCCCGATATTATCTGATGGCCTGCAATAAAATCGCTCGTCAGCGGCTAGCACAAATAAGCGACCGTAAATAAAACGCGATAGCCTTTCAGCTTTTAATTTATTTGATCCGCAGCAAAATCGGAACAGAATCGCAAAAAGGCACCTTATTTGTTAATTTTAAACCAATCACATTTCATAAGTTAGTGGTTGAAAATATTGGTAAATGGGTATACGGAGTGTAAATCTAATAGGGACGATAAATCAAACCAGGCGTGGGATTCATTAATAATAAATAATAATAATAATAAAGCTTTATTTAAATATTTCATACAGATCGTGCGAAATACATAAAATAATGTAAAACTTAAATTAACATTTTTTTTTTGTACAATCTATTTTATCAATATTTCTGTAAAGTAATGTTATTTATTGATTGTATTTATTGTATTTTTTTTTTTTTTTTTTTTTTTTTTTTTTTTTTTTTTTTTTTTTTTTTTTTTTTTTTTTTTTTTTTTTTTTTTTTTGGATTCATTAGTGTAATCATATTCACGACTTTTGTCAGCCTCTGTAGCTTAGTTGGTAGTGACCCTGCCTACGAAACTGGGGGTTCCGGGTTCGAATCCTGGCGAGGGCATTATTTGTGTATTTATTTATCACTAATATTTGTTCCTTGGTCATGGCTGTCTATGTAATTAAGTATCTATATGTATCTATCTATTATATATATCGTCGCCTAGTACCCACATCACAAGCCTTAATTTAGCTTACCGTGGGACTAGGTTGATTTGTGTAAGATGTCCCAAGATGTTTATTTATTTTATTAATTTTTAAGTACCACTTAATTATTAATTATTTTATAAGATTTTCGGAGCAGCAATACGAAAATATAGTTACGAATATTTGTTAATATATTATTAATATGGCAGCTATGTCATCAGCTTTTGAAATTAGCTGTCAATTTAACGAGCGTTTAACTTAAGCGTTTCGTTCTTCATTGCACGCTTATTTCGTACGGATAATTTTGTTGCTCTAATTTTAACCCTAAACTTGGCAGAATTTGAGAAAATCGTGGATTCTAGCCTCCTCGCCGCTGTGTAGAGCAAAATATTGTCTTTAAAAAAAATACAAAAAGGGGATCAAAAGGTATGTATCTTTAAAGATACACTGCCAGGGTTAAGTAAAATATAAATAAATACATAATATAAATAAATATAAATATCTTGGGACATCTTACACAAATCGACCTAGTCCCACGGTAAGCACAATTAAGGCTTGTGTTGTGGGTACCAAGCGACGATATATATAATAGTTGGATACATATATATACTTAAATACGTACAAAACCATGACCAAGGAACAAATATTTGTGATAAATAATAAATAAATAAATATCTTGGGACATCTTACACAAATCGATCTAGTCCCAAGGTAAGCTCAATTAAGGCTTGTGATGTGGGTACCAGGCGACGATATATATAATAAATAGATACATATAGATACTTAAATACATAGACAGCCATGACCAAGGAACAAATATTTGTGATAAATAATAAATAAATATCTTGGGACATCTTACACAAATCGATCCAGTCCCAAGGTAAGCTCAATTAAGGCTTGTGATGTGGGTACCAGGCGACGATATATATATTAGATAGATACATATAGATACTTAAATTCATAGACAGCCATGACCAAGGAACACATATTTGTGATAAATAAATACACAAATAATGCCCTCGCCGGGATTCGAACCCGGAACCTCCGGCTTCGTAGGCCACTACCAACTGGGCTACGGAAGCTGACAAAAAAGTTATAAATGTACTTTTATGACCTAATTTAACCCCCTTTAAGAGCTTCGCCCGTATTAAGCTTACACCCTGCATATTAGGTATAAACGTGGTGTATTGAAAAGGATGTGGCAATTTTGCATGGCGGTCCATCTGTTCATAGCGCATTAGTGCCAAAAGTGGTTTACCAGAGCAACTTTAATATGTATTCTCCAAGCAAATTAACCCCTCATTCCTAACACGCCATACACGCCAGCATGCACGCCACGTCGCCGCCTCTATGAGACGCATATTAAGCCAGCCATTTACAAGAGAATAAAATGTTTTGACGCCACTTTTATTGTCCCAAGTTGGTGGCATGAATGTTAATGGATTGATGAAATTGGCTGAAGCAGGAAGCTTGGTCTAATGAATAAAATTTCTGGAGATGCTTGGAAAGGGAAAATAGAAATAAGGCGCTTAGCTTTGTAAGAGTGCTCCTGCACTTGCTTAGCCAAGTTGCCAATCGCTAGCGCTTAGTCGTCAATCGCAGCTAACTGTCTTTGTCGCTCTAATTTGAAAGAGTGACAGAGAGGGAAAACTACGATACGCTACTAAGCGCTAGCGCTTGGCTAAGCATACAAGTACCCGAGAAATTTGACAGGTGGTTACTAAGACTGGGCGAGCGGGAAGCATCAGCCGCGAAAGCAGAGCAGCTGAGTACGTGAGTTCGATTCCCACCTCGGTCGTTCGTGATTTTGGCCTTTTTTCTTTGGTATATATGATATCTAATATTTTTAATGTATGTAGTATGAAGTAGTGTGAAAAACACCAATCAAAATTTTGTAATAAAAAAAAATCTGATTTGTGTTTCACAAAAATATCTTATTAATAATTAACCCTTTGCAAGCCGATCTCGAAAGTAACTCGCTATTTTTGCAGTTGAGATCTTAAAATCTATTGATAATGTATTATAGTTCAAATGTAAAGGGTTTTTTGCCAGCTGTTCAATTATATCAAGGCTTTTGTGGCTAACTTATGAATTTCACGATATTTATCATCGTCATAGTGGACACACTCTACTAATTCCGGTCCGCTTACCTAGCGTGGCGATTATAGGCATTACCTCCTAATGCGTCCATACGTATAGCTTATTATGAAGGCCTATGTCCAAAGACTTTGGACATAGGCCTTCATTTTGGAGCCTCCAAAGTTGGACTGAAATTGTCCGATGACGTGATACATGGAGTGAAAAGATTAAAACCCTTTAATTTAAGGCTAAGTTAACTTGTTCTTAACTTACTCTTTCAAGTGATTGGTACAAGCTACAGTAACACTTGGATAATCTAGTGCGAGTCCTGACAGATCCCTTGATGGGATCCGAGGGGCAGCACTCAATTATCCGGAGAGTCCTTGCCAATATTCCTCTATCGGTGGCTAGGGTGACCACGCAGTCGGTAAACAAGGTGATCCTTTCGAGGATAAGAGCTTTTTTACGTTTCATCATCATTATCATCATCATCAGCCTATGATAGTCCACTGCTGGACGTAGGCCTCTCCTATTAATTATACGTATAGACGCATTAGGAGGTAAATGCCCAAAATCGCCACGCTGAGCAAGCGGATTGGTGATCGCAGTATGTGTCCACTCTGATAACGCTGCTGCCCATCATCAATCTTTTATCAAATAATGGTCAATGACACTTCGATCCTTACGACACCCGCAGGAGGAGTTGGGGTGGTGGGGTGGTTCAGGGACAACCACTTAAAGAGAAAAAAAACCTTAATTCTAGCCAGGTTTGTAACGGCAATAAAGCACGAAAATTCGATTTGGTGTTATTTTTATTAACATTAAGCGATATTATAATATAAAAATGCCGAAAAACTTTAATTCCGAAAGGTACGATATCTTACTTAGTTGTCGCTTCGAACCTTAGTGCAATTAAGGTTTTATAATGTCACGCTAATTGGGTATCCCTTAAAGTGAAAATGTCCATAAACAATATTATTTAATTACTATTCCGCGATACCATAGTTGTACGTGCAAATTAATTAGTGCAACCCGCTATAATCACTTGCGTATTTTACGCATTCAATAAATTTTGTATTCTAAATGTCTTTCTTTCCAATTTACGTCATTGAATAATGCAAACTCAAAATATTTAATCAAATCATACCATTAACATTATTGTGAACAATGAAATAGTGATACATATAAAATAAAACCTTAAATTCGCGTGGGTTTGGTAAATCTTATAAATTATTTTATCTATGTTTATCGCATCATGATTATACTATTTAGAGAATCAACACAAACTTAAACGGCTAAAATTTAGCGTATATATACCTATACATATATTGCAAATAATATAACAAAAACGATATCAAAACAGTCCATAAAAAAAACATTCGATCTCTACAAAAAAAATGTATCAATGGGACAAAATAATAAATTTCCGTAGTATGGCCACCCTGGTCACGCCCAGATCAGTTACCTCAAGTCAGTTTAGCGTAATGTGTTCCTTCGCTATTGAGCTTTGGTAACAATAGATACTAGATCCCTTACCATGAGTTCCATGATATAGACACTATGGTCAGGCCTACGTCATTGTATAGTTGCCGTTTTCTATGAATGAACTTTTGATAGTTTGGAAACGAGCCATATATATATGACGTTAAGACTATCGGAAAAATAATAAGTCTTTCCCTCATATTAATGAGAATTATTATACATATAACAGTCAAAAGTTCATTCTTAGAAATCGGCAAATAATCGGCTTTTTGAGTGTAACCTCCACGAAAAATGATTGAATTATTAAATTTATTGAAGCTGTCAAAATCTTTCTAAGAATTGGTCATAAATATCATCATGAGACAATTTTACACAAATCAACGGAGGCCCCCAATAATGAGTTGGGAGACGTATTGTTGCCGATTTCTACATTTGGAAGAGAGAAATGAGCCTTATCTATATGGCGTTGAGACTATCGGAAAAATGTTGAGTCTTAACCTCATATTAATAAGGATTAATCTTAACTGTCAAAAGTTCATTCTTAGAAATCGGCAACTATAAGCGACGATTGTAATTACTAACTCGATGTAATACATCCCATCTCCCGAGCGTGGCGATTATGGCATATACTCCTCAAATGAATCAACATCAAAGCGGCGAGTGACCATTCCTTTCATCAGCCTATGATAGTCCACTGCTGGACGTAGGCCTCTCCTATTAACTATGCGTATAAACGCATTGGGAGGTAAATGCCCATAATCGCCACGCTGAGCAAGCGGATTGGCGATCGCAGTAATGTGTCCACTATGATGACGCTGCTGCCCATCATCAATATTTATCAAATAGTTGTCAGTGACACTTCAATCCCTTAGTCGACCCTTACGACATCCGCAGGAGGAGTTGGGGTGGTGACAAATGTATTCTTACTGCCGTCACCACACGGCAACCATTGGTTGCCGTGTGGTAAGTAACCATTGGTTGTCGAGATCCTTTTGTCCAGCAGTGGACGTCTTCCTGTTGAACTTAAGTACATAAAATCATGATTGAGCATAAAATTTTAATAACACTCCATTCTGTTCCGAACCGAATACAAAGACGAAAGACAAACAGAGCTTAGGTACATATCAAATTTCAACCGAAATTTCGTTTACTATTCATAAAGTTCGAATTCACTTGTACGAGATCACCAATACTGTAGATCGATTATCCAGAATTTGGACTATCCAAACTGAAATGGGTTCCAATCACAGATGTCATATATACCATAGATCAAGCAAACGTATCTACTTAGCGTGTCAAATGAACTCAGTAAAACTGCCCCCGTTAGCATAAACGCAGTAACTAGTTTTAAAATGGTAAACAATACCAAAACACAATTGATTGACACTTCAAAACTAGTTACTGCGTTTATGCTTACGGGGGCAGAAAATCTACTGATTGTCCGTCTTCAGTCGCAGCTTGCAGCTTTCGGGCGTCAAATTTTGTGAGTTGAAGTGAACAAAAACATTAATAATGCCTCCTTAAGTAATATTAATTGTAACAACACAAAAAAATATGAATACTCAAGGGCCTGAGACATATTTAAAATCATAGGCAAGTAACAACTTCAGTACAAAATCTGACACGCTCGGCCGTCATACAAATGAATGAACTTGTTTCTTCTATCCAAATCTAATTCTGTGGTTCCAATTGACAGCATGTATTTTTTATTCACGTAGTCAATAGGTACCAAAAAAGTTAGAAAACACGTAGTATTCCTTTTTTTTTTGCAGTCGAACTCCATGTTTTTTTTTTGTTGTGTGTATGTTTCGTACCCGATATCTCAAAGAATCGTGAACCGATTTAATTTTTTTTTTGTGATCGAAGGTATAATTATAACCTCTAGATGATCCTGTTGGCACCAAGTTGGGGTTTAATGATGGGATTTTGGAGAAATCGAGGGATCTTTTCAAATGTTACAGGTATACATGTATGGCGCTTTTGGTAATTATAATTCATTTACAAGATTTTAAGGTAAATGTAGGAGTGGATGACACTGTACCAATGAATGACTTTTTTACAATTTTATTTGAATATTAAGAAAACTGTTGTTAATATGACGCAAATGCAGTATCCAGGCGACTAGTAGTGCAATGTGTGATTACCGGTTTAAGCCCTTCATCGATATCTTGAATATTTTTTAAATTTATAGACGGTTTTTGCGAACAGGTGCTTCGAGTTGGTTGTGCGTCGGTGTTCTTAGTAAATCTGCTAAGACATTACATTGTAAAAGTGAACATGTAAGCCTAGATTTAACGAATTTTTGGAAAGTGTTTAGTAAAACTATTACATTTTAAAAGGATCTATTGATAGTGTGTATTTAAATTGTATTATCTTTATTAGTTTAGTATTTTAGACCCATGTCATATACTGGAACAAAATTATAGCATTTAGTAGTGGATAACACCCATGTCATTCACTCGCTCAAAATAGTAATTTTATGTATCTCAATTTGAATCGTATTTTAACGATATAGAACGCATATTTTAGTTATTCTGAAAATCTCAAGTTTCTATGAGCCATGTGAGTAGTGTCTGACATGGGTGTCATATACTGTTTTTCTATGGAGATGGAGTGGATGACAGTGCGTAGTGTCATGTCATTCGTTGGGTCATAACTATGTGTCATCCATTGGTTACAGGCATTTGTAATAAAACATCCCTAAAATTACCGAAATATGCCCTTGACGACGTGTAAAAAAAGGACAAGCTTGTACTGACTGTAAAAAACATAATTTAATTCAGCAAGTGACACTACAGCTGGGCAATGCCATGTCATTTACTGCGACACCGATCCAATTTTTTCATAGTCATACTTTGGGACATTCCGAATTTTGCCAGTCATTCACTGGTACAATTTGAGACGTCGCGGAATAGTGAAATTATAGTGTAATAGTATTAAGTTACATACAATTTATCGTTATAAAAACATAAAGGAAGAACCGGTCTATAAATTTGTATACACATTTAGTCCATATGTTTGAAAATTACGCAGATTTTGGAAAAAATGCATGAAATTGCTCCTTATAGTGTCATCCACTGGTACATTTACCTTACATTCAGAAAATAGGATTTGATGATAGAAAACCAATGACGGAAGCCACAGATGATAGGATCGTGGAGAAATCGGTTGAAGTTGGTTGTTTTTAAATTTTTAATTTGGTGATTCGAACTCCTATTTTTCTTGGGTTAAAAATGCCTTAGTGTGTCACGAATAAATCTTATTCAATTCTATACTAAACGATCATGATGATGTTGACGAGTTATTACCAAGCTTAACATGCTAGTCTGATATGCACATTTTAAAACGCACGTTTCGCGTAAGAATGATAATAGGTAACATAAAGGGTGTCCCAAAAATAACGCAAGATTTAAATTTAATGAAAATGCATTTTTACCAATTTCTATTTTACTTCCTGACATATAAAGTACACAGAATAGGGTTAAGTATCATAATAGTAAATCACCATGCAACCCGGTTGACCTAGACGAAAAACTGTTTGGCTCCATTTTCTGGCCATTTACCTTCATTTCAGTGCATCCCAAATATTGCAATTAAACATAACAGATTTTGTTTTTTTTGGGGTTAATTATAGTAAAAGGTCTATATCAGTAAGCTTTCGATCACTCATAGTTTGAAAGAGATGATACCACACTGCAGCAACGAAATTCAGCCATATTTATGGGCATTTTCACTTCTAGGGACACGTTACCCAATTAGCTTAACTCTCACAAAAAAGTTATCTTCGTTGTCAGCTTTGTAACAACAATTAAGCATGAAATATTTACCTACTTAAATCCACTTTATTCGTGTTTTTATATTACATATACGCGTATTTTTTTCTGGATTAAATGATAAAAAAATAATTTTGTTAATATTTAATGCTTAATTGTCGTTACAAAGCTGACATCGAAGTTAACTTTTTTGTGAGAGTTAAGCTAATTGGGTGTCCCTAGAAGTGAAAATGCCCTTATGCAAATTTCATAGAACATTTGAACAAAAGAGTGGTATGACACAGCAAAGCCTTCGAAGTAATTTCTCGGCGTGCTTTACCATACTAAACCCTATTCGTTGTACTTCATTATTAAATCAAGAAAAAAAAGAAATCAGTATTTTTCATAGATTTCAAATCTTGCGTTATTTTTGGGACACCCTTTATTTGGAGCACTGGAATAAGATAAATCTTGGAAAACAAACGTTCCTCGGCGATTGGCACATATTGAATATTGCACGGAACACGGTTCTTCATAGAATAAACACGGCCGTATGTGACTACGTTCACTGAGGAGCTGGTGACCTATTTCTGAATGTTTTTGTATATTTTATTTATAATCCTATAAGAAACCCTCTCGAAAGGGGTACAGGAAATAACACCGCGTCTAAAAACAAATACATAGTAATGTGCTGTGTTCTGTTGAAGTGATTATGATATGGTATAAGTGTAAGGCCTATACAGTGTGTGTCTATGATACTGGCTTTTATCGAAACCGAGGAATGCGATGCAGATTTCTAGCCAAACCGTGAACATTAATCGATTCAAAATGCTAATTTATAATGTAATCAACTTTCTAAGAAAAGCTAATTGAGAAGCAATGTACTTGAAAATGGATCGTTAATTTGCACTTGACAATGACAGATCGCAACCACTCACAACGTTTGACAACTAAGCAGTACACGCGTTACCCTGATCGTTCGGAGGAAATAAAATTAATTGTACGGTCAATTTAATTATTTGTCAAATGTTAATACTTGAAAACGATTGCTAGTAATGCGTATTATTACCCATTTTCGTAAAAGCCCGGGTCATGGAAACATACTGTATACTGATGAACATAGGCCTCTCCAATTACTTATCAGCGTATGGACGCATTATTTTTTTTTATAGGTAGGCTAATATTGCTCATAATTATCATGACCACGCAGGGGTTGGTGATAGCAGTTAAGTAGCGTGTCCATTATGATAATGCTGCTACGTACCCATAGATTTATTAGGCCTAGATGGAGTGTCGCGGTCCCTACAGTGAAGCCACTCCAATCATGAACATTGTTTAGGATTCGGAACCTCCCCCTGTCAGTGCTCACGGATCAGTCATTGTTGACACAGCTCCCACTTTTAATTGTATAATGGCGAAAAAATGGTCGGGTGCGCAGTGTTCAAGTTTTCCCACCGATATCAACAGACCCAAACACACATGCTAGTATCACATTACAATAGTAACTATTAAGATTAATGTGTTATTTTCAAGTAATAGTAAATGAAATAATCATAAAGAAATTCAGGCGCCATCACACGAAAATGTTGCCAGTGTAATAATATTTTTTTCTCCCCAATTAGTGCATAATAATTAGATAATAAAATTATGTTCGAAAATTTCTACATTTGATAGGGTATCGTTTTTTGTAATCTCTATTTACATATTCGTCAAGTTTTATTTAAGATTTGTTTTTTGTCTAATATAATGTTCGTTTTAGATTTCCACTTAATGAGTAACAGCAGTTAAATGTAACCTTATCAGTCGGTGTTAATGTCTAACGTAAAATCATGTTTCTTACCTATCTACTACTGTTACTGTGCCCGCTTGCTGGTTAGGGCTATTACTGCGCTTATCGTACGTACATATAAATTTATAAATAATAGTAATAGAACACCAATAATTATATATTAAGTATTACTCATTTTATTGTACTCTGTCAAATATAAAAGGGTTGTGTGGAATGTGGAACATTAAATCATCTTCCTTCTTATAAATACCAAATTAAAATTAAAGACAGTTACTAAAAATAAATGCCTCAATAAAAAAACCCTCTACTTTTGAAGCGGAGGGATTTCTGGCAATATACTGGCAACATTATTTGTTTATCTGTGTGCGTGTCGCCGCGTGTAACCACGAGAGTCGCACGCACACACCAATCAAGTTTCGGCTTCAATTTTGACAGATTCGTAGTATGAAATTACTTCTCTATGTGTTATACCTTTATGCTGCTACCCATAACCCATCTTTAATAATTTGAATGGTCAGCGACCCTTCAATCCCTTAGTATGCTCTTAGATACCCATGAGGAGAAGTGGTGACAAATGTATCGTTACTGCAGTCACTACGCGACCGGTTTCCTACCATGATGCGTGAAGAAAATCTCCATATGTAATTATGTACCTATAATAACTGTAAACGTTGTAGCTAGGTGGATCACAATAAAAGCTCGCAGTACTAATCACAAAACTGTTTATTGGAGAAAAGCACAGACTACACGTATTTTTCTAACTTATAAGAGAACGTATGTATGCGTGTGTCGCGCGCGGATAGACAGAGGTCGACTGACTAGAGGTCAAAACTAAAAACCGTTGCAGGCTTGTCGCGTCACACGGATATCTACCTTCTAATTTCATCTTAAAATAATTATACAAATTTTCGGAGTACCACAATTGAAAACAAAATTAAAACATTTGAACCATTTTGAGCGCGTCGCTAACACGCCCCACCCCAGTGCTGGCTCAGCACTCATTAGCCAAATGGATTCTAGCGACGCGCGCCGCAGGCCGTTTGAAAGTGCCAGATTTGGTCTTAACCTCGACCAGCCTGACGCGACCATCCTTACCGGCAAACACCTGCTGGACGACCGCCTTCGGCCATACGTTGCGCGGTGCTCCCGGGTCTACAACTAAAACGAGATCACCTACCTGGAGTGCAGGTTGCTCCTTGTTCCATTTTCTTCTAGGTATCAGTTCCGGTAGGTATTCCTTCAGCCATCTTTGCCAAAACATGTCAGCAAGAATTTGACTCTTCCGCCATTGTTTCCGAAGGAATAAGTCGGAATCGTCAAAGTTACCTAGAGCGGGAACATTAGGTGACGAGTGCAGGAGGAAATGGTTTGGGGTCAGAGGACCGTTGCTACCCGGGTCTACGGAAACGTGGGTCAACGGGCGACTGTTGACGATGTTCTCAGCCTCCGCCATAAGGGTGCTGAGAACTTCGTCCCTCGGTGCACGCTCCTTGAGAATAACACCGAGGCTTCTTTTAACGCTGCGTATCAGCCGCTCCCACGCCCCAACCCAGTGCGGGAGGAATAAACTTCCAACTCGAACCATTAATTAATACAAAGTCGTTAATTACTTTGCTATCGAGTTCTTGGACAGACCTTTTCAGTTCGGTGTCAGCTCCCCGTAGGTTAGTACCGTTGTCTGAATAAAAACAGTCCGGCCATCCTCGACGCGCCGCCATGCGGCGTAGTGACATGATAAGTGAGTTAGTGGTTAGAGAATGTACTATCTCTAAATGAATCGCCCTTACGGTTAGGCAGGTAAAAATTACACCATACCTTTTTTGGCGTCTTCTGCCCACTACCACCTCCATTGGCCCGAACAGGTCTAGGCCGCAGTGAGTGAACGGCCTCTGGTGATGCGCCATTCGACCTGGTGGTAGCTCACCCATTACAGGTACATGCGGTTGTGCCTTGCGTATTTTACAAAATGCACATCTCGTGGTCACATGTTTAACCGTTGGTCTAACCCTGGTTATGGCATACCTTTCTTTGAGGTTGCTGACGACGGTCTCCTGGTTACCATGTGCGGCCTTGACGTGGTAATGCTTCACGAGCAATCGCGTCACATGGTGCCGCCCGTCCAAAATTATCGGGCTTTTGGTATCAGCAATATCAGCATTGACGCCCTGTGCAGCATTAATACGTCCGGCGCAGCGGAGGACTCCACACTCGTCCAGGTAAGGTGACCAGGTAAGTATTCGGCTATTTTGTTCTATACTTACGCCCTTCCTGATTGCTGCTAACTCGGAGCCGAAGCATTCCTCCTGCACGTGTCGCACGAGAAGTATTTCGGCTCGCCTCATTAGCTCGGAGTCATCGTAAGTCTGTTTACGACATTTGTGCATGAACACCAGCACCTGAAATGTACTCCTGATTAGCCGCAACCACGACGAGAAGCGCTCCGGATCCGGAACAGGTAAGTACGAAACAGGTGAGTCACTGACGATATTTATAATTTCTGACCTTTCAGGTTCCTCGGCAACAGGCACTACAATGTTACGCGGCCAGGACGAATCATCGTTCCATAAAAACGACGGACCCATTAACCACTCATTTTTAAAAAGAGCGCTGTCATAACTTTCGCGCGTTGCAATATCTGCAACGTTCAGTTTGGTAGGTACATACCGCCATTCATTGCTGCGCGTGAGCTCATCAATCGCTCCCAACCGGTTAGCTACGAACGTTTTATAATTGCGCGCATCATTTTTAACCCAGTGTAGGAAAGTAGTGGAATCGCTCCAAAAGTAACGGCGCTGTACTACTAACCTGTGTTCCCTTTGTAGGCTGTCTGCAAGCCACCCCGCTAAGGGCTGATTGCAACTCAGCGCGATGTATAGTTAACAAAGGTTTCGCGGGTATAGCTCTGCATTTACTTGCTACAAATGCAACATGTATTTTATTAGCGCTAATCCAACGCCAATAAGACACGGCACACATTGCCTTAGTAGATGCATCGCAAAAGGTATGCAACTCTAAATTATTACCGTAATAATTCGATGTCGATGTCGGTGTAGCTGGCGTAGCGCTACTCGCGTAGCACTCATAGGTAGGCGGCGCAGGCGATGCTACGGGCGCGCTGCGCGCGGGGAAGGGGCCATCCGTTACGCTGGTAGCACTGCTGACCGCCGCCGCCTGGTTATCGAACTCACTTGTACCTACGGGACTTAAATAACATCTAGGTATACGCACATGCCGCATTTGTTTTAATAGGTTTATCCATTCAATCCACTTAACGAAAATATTGTTAGGAATATTTTCGTCCCAGTCAATGGATAGTTGCCACAGCTGTTGTAGCATTATTTTACCTTGAATGGTGAATGGAGATAAGAAACCAAATACGTCGAATATCGACATTATTACTCGAAGCATTATTCTTTTAGTAGGTATTTGTGTACCGTTAACTACATCGCTAGGTATGCGTTTGAGCGATAAATCGAACCCGAACTCATCCGTAGCGGGGTACCAAATAAGACCAAGCGTTCGCTCACCTTCTAGCTGTCGATCTAATTTGAACCTTAAGGCTGCTGTGCCTAAGGCTTCCTTTGGCACGCTGTCCAATACTGCCTCACTGTTACTTGTCCAGTTGCACATGTCGAACCCGCCCAGGCTCAGCACATGATTGGTGCGACAGTATGTCGCCGCGAGATAGATCTCCCGTCCTTCACTGGCTATATTAACAAAAGAGGGACGGATAGACTATCTCGCGGCGAGATACTGTCGCGCCAATCATGTGCTAAGCATACTGCTTGTGGATAAAAGTGACATCTTTTACCATTTTAATAGCTGCGGCCTCGTCAGACAAACTGTCCAAGTAATCGTCCATATAGTGTTGCTCGCAAATGGCGGCAACTGCAGTAGGCATCGTGGATGCGAAACGTTGTGTATTTTTATTCTTGACATACTGAGCTATAAAAGGAGACGAATTAGCGCCAAATACGAGTGATGTCATAGAATAAATTCTGACTGGCTGTTTAGGGTCAGTCCTCCATAAAAACCTAAGTGCGTCCTGATTCTCAGGTCTTATTTTGACCCTGAGGAACATGTCGCGTAAATCCCCGGCCACAGCGTACCTGTTCTCTCTGAATCGTACCATGATGCCGAACAGGGACGCGAGTAGGTCGGGACCTTGAAGTAGGTAATCGTTTAGCGACATACCTTTGCTTTTCGCCGAACAGTCAAAAACAAGACGAAGTTTTTTCTTGTTTAAGTTGTTTACTCCATGGTGTGGCAAATACCAGGTATGAGGAGAAACAGATCGAGGGTCGCCGACCTCCTTGGCGAAATCATTTTGGAATAAATGATTAACTCGATCAGTGTTCCTTTGAGCATACTCACCGTCCGCCGCCATTTTCCTCTCAACTCCCTTTAGCCTATTTAGTGCATTAGGGTAACTGTCGGGCATCACGCTGTTCTCGTCACGCCACGGCAGACCGACTTGCCACCTACCGTCGACAAAGGTCGTGGTGCGGTCCAGCTGTGCTAGCGCACGGACGTCGTCGCTATTTTGACGAGGTTTGTTACACACACCTAGAGAGTCGAGTGAAAAATAATGTCTTACTTCATCGTGAAGATCTCGGAGTGTGTCATCGCTAGCGACTGCGTCGCGCGCCGCCACCAGCAGGCTGGGCGCGGCGCGGGCGCTGCGGCAGTTCGGCGCGCGCACTTTCCCGTAAATGCACCAACCTAAGGGAGATCGCGTAGCGCACGGCTCAAATGGTTTACCTACACATAATTCTAAAGGCATAATCAAATTATAATTATCTTGCCCGATTAGAACTTCAGGTTTACAAGAGGTTATATGAGAAAACAATTTATCTTTTAAGTGATGTAAGTGGGCATATTTATTACAATCGATGGACTTCAAGTCCTGTTCGGGAAGTTTTAAATTATCTACAGCTTGCACAGTTATATTAAATACATCGGTACCATTATAACTAGACACATCTATCGACATAACGGTGGAAGTACAAACTAAATCGCTGTCGACCCACGGTCCGCTCGCGCGTAAAGTCTCAGTGCGTCCGCGCAGGCCCGCGCGCTCCGCGAGCGATTTACTGATAAGAGATACACTGCTTCCATCGTCCAAAAGTGCTGTAGACGTAAAAACACCGTTAGGTTCGCGAATATTTATCGGCACCACTTTTATAAACACTTTATGATTACTTAAGTTTATGTTTGTCACTGTTTCCTTAGAAGGGGCCGGCTCAGCTGTTTCCCGCGTCTCTTGAGACTCCGACGCAGTATCCGTAGGTATAGGTATATCGCGATTGTGAACGAAATGCAATAGACGATGATGCGCCTCGCCGCACCCGTCCTTATCGCACGCAGGCGCGGGGCAGCTCTCACGTTCGTGGCGAGACACTAGGCATTTGAAGCACACTCCGTGGCGTTTAACATGCCGCCACCTGTCCTTTCTAAGCGCCTTCTTGAACATTTTACATTCGGGTAACTCATGTTTAGCGCCGCGACAAAATAAACACTTACTGGTACTGTCACTACGCGTCGCTTGCACTAGAATTGCTTGCTGCCGGCTTGCGTTAGTAAAGTTATTATTATCACTTTTATTTTTCGAGTGATGTTGATAACTGCGCTGATCCGTGATATGAATGTTCGCTGTAGTAGTTATTTTGACTGCTTCGGTGTACAAAAAGTCTCCAAGGATTTCCAAGCGTGGTTTCTTGCCTTCGGTTATTATAGGGAAACTGTAGTCCGACCATTTTGATATAATGACCGTTGGTAGCTTAGAAATAATAATATTGGCCATGTTGACGTCGTGTAGGTATTCTTTACGGCCGACTGCATGTACGGCTGCGATGAAATTTTGTACCTTGACTGAGAATGACACGATGTCTTTACTGTACTCGTTCGACATAGATGGTAGCTTACGTAGACCTTGCATGATTCGAGTTAAAATGGTTTCAGGGTTTCCGCATACCAATTCTAACCATTAAAGCGGAAACTGCGTCCCTCACAGTTCCATGTAGACATTTTCTCAGTCTCCATAAGTTCTCCTTCGGGCTGAACCCGCACACTTCTGTGGACTCTTCATAAGCCTGCTTAAACTGGAGCCAGTCCATTGGGTCACCAGAATAACTTGGTAGGTCTCTGGGAGTACATAAACGACTAAGCAGGTTTTTGTCACTCTTCTGTTTAGCGGAGCTTGAGGTTAGGTTCTGAAGTGCACTTGATAGCAGCTGTACCGTTGCATTGGAGGTACCGGGGCAGACCGCCGCCGGCGGGCACGGCAGGTCCGGCTGATTACCATGCTCGGGGACTTGCTGTGCGACGGTTTCGAGTTCGCGTTGGCTTCGTTCTAACCACTTTTCCACTTCACTCTGGTTGTCAGTGTGCAGATCACGTGGACTGTATTCTTCTTGTTCCTCATCCATCAAGTTAGCTAAATCAGCGTCAAGTTTCTGGTCGATGAGGGCCATTTGGATACGCGCTTTTTCTTGAGCCGCTCCTAGTTCCAGTTGCTTTCTCCTAGCCAGCACAGATGATGATGACGCCTTGGACTTTGCCCCCGACAATGATGCGGGCGTGTGTTGTTCCGGGCGGTGCTCCGATTTTACACTGCTACCCGACATTTTAAACGTAGGAACGGCAATTTTTGTTTCATCATTGTTCTGCGTAATTCCATCAGTTGGCTGAGAAGATATTTGAAGCTGAAGCTGTCTATCCTCTTCTTCTTTTCTCTTGCGCTCCTTGCGCGCTGTACTGCGACTACTGCGAGTATTCATCTTCACAGGTGGCGTGTGATACATATATCCGGTCGAAGTGACCACTTGTAAACGTTGTAGCTAGGTGGATCACAATAAAAGCTCGCAGTACTAATCACAAAACTGTTTATTGGAGAAAAGCACAGACTACACGTATTTTTCTAACTTATAAGAGAACGTATGTATGCGTGTGTCGCGCGCGGATAGACAGAGGTCGACTGACTAGAGGTCAAAACTAAAAACCGTTGCAGGGTTGTCGCGTCACACGGATATCTACCTTCTAATTTCATCTTAAAATAATTATACAAATTTTCGGAGTACCACAATTGAAAACAAAATTAAAACATTTGAACCATTTTGAGCGCGTCGCTAACAATAACATTTCTGATTCAGAACGCCACATACCATAAATTTTTATTATCAACGACGGTTTTTCCGCAAACGTCCTACGAGACCATGTTCAAATAATTCTGGAATCGCCACTCATGTCATGCTATTTTCTTTGCTTGCCGAGAGAAGGCAAATCACACTGGGAAAATATTTTTAAGTTATTTAGGTAGGTACTTATGTTTACGCATGATGACAACTTAAAACTTTCACATCATCAGCCTATTAGTAGTTCAATTAAGGGACATAGTGTAAGTTATGCTTTGCTGCTCAATTCTCGCGATTAATGTTTACATGTAGTAATGTTTCCAATTCACGGCCATTATCACGATTTATTTAAAGACTATAATGCTAATCTGAAAGCAAAAAGGATTAATACACCCGATTCGACTAGTTCCGCTCTCCGGGCGTCCGCCATGTTTACGTCATTCAATGTTTTCGTGCAACGGCCGTTACACGTCAAAACCTTTTAAAATTTATTTTATAGTTTTTCCTGCAATCGTTCATCATCTTCAGGTGCTTTAAACATGGGAAGAAAACGTAAACGTCGTTACAAAGAAAATGACGACCATATTCTAAAGAAATTTCGCGGATTGGAAAAATAAATATGGAGACGTCACCGACGGCATTGTTCTGATCTGATTCGTATAGCTCTAAATCAAGATCAGGTATGTTGTACTCGTATACTAGATACATACCAATAACCCTATAAAAGTATGCTCTTCGCTATTTACGAAGTAGATTGTCCATGGAAAAATCTGTCCATTGATACATTTCTCTTGTGCGTGGACATGCATAATACTACATTATAATATGTACCAAGATAGTACTACAAAATAGTACGTACCAAAGTGATGCGAATGATTTTCGGGATCATTACCTTCACAATAAGATAATACCACAAAATAATACGTACCAGAGTGATGCGAATGATTTTCGGGATCATTACCTTCACAACAGAATAATACTACATGACAGAACGTACCAAAGTGATGCGAATGATTTTCGGGGTCATTACCTTCACAACAAGATAATACTACAAAATAGTACGTACCAGAGTGATGCGAATGATTTTCGGGATCATTACTTTCACAACAGAATAATACTACATGATAGAACGTACCAAAGTGATGCGAATGATTTTCGGGATCATTACCTTCACACCAAGATGATACTACAAAATAGTACGTACCAAAGTGATGCGAATGATCTTCGGGATCATTACCTTCACAACAAGATAATACTACAAAAAAGTACGTACCAGAGTGATGCGAATGATTTTCGGGATCATTACCTTCACACCAAGTTGATACTACAAAATAGTACGTACCAAAGTGATGCGAATGATTTTCGGGATCATTACCTTCACAACAGAATAATACTACATAATAGTATGTACCAAAGTGATGCGAATGATTTTCGGGATCATTACCTTCACAACAAGATAATACTACAAAAAAGAACGTGCCAAAGTGATGCGAATGATTTTCGGGATCATTACCTTCACAACAAGATAATACTACATAATAGAACGTACCAAAGTGATGCGAATGATTTTCGGGATCAAAGTCAAAGTCAAAGTCAAAAACATTTATTGCAAGTCACATTACTGTTTACAGGATGGAATTAAGTCTAGGTATACATGTGACGCCCTGCAAGGGCACAGCAACATAGTTGAATAGATTATTTTACTTATAACATAATTTTTACTTATACTGCATTTACATTACATACGTACGAGTAGATAACATATTATATAAACGATTCAATAGAGTAGCGCGGGGATGGGGTAAAGAGTTATCGAAGTATTTCTTTATCATTAAAAAATTCGGTTAAGTTATAGAAACACCTGTCAATAAGGTATATTTTTAAATGGTTGATAAATTGTGATTGTTTTTCAATTTGTTTTATAGAAATCGGTATATGATTATATATTTTGATTAGCATGAAATGAGGACTTGATGTTACTATTTTTAATTTGGAGAATGGTAATTTAAGTTTATGTAAGTTACGATCGTTTCTTTTGATTTCGGTTGTAGCTATAGCCGTGAATAAATGTTTATGTTTCCTGACAAACTTACATGATTCGAGGATGTACAATGAGGTGAGGGTGAGTATTTGAAGTTTGATGAAATGGGGTCTGCAGGATTCCATTTGATCAATATTTGATAGGATGCGGATACATTTCTTCTGGAGGATGAATATTTTATCTACGTCACTACTATTTCCCCAGATTATAAGGCCGTACGATAACCTTGAGTGAGCGTATGCGTAGTACGCCGTTGTCGCCGTTTGGAGATCGGTTGCTCGTTTTAGGTGATGTAGTGCGTAGATAAAGGAGGACAGTTTTTTCGTTAGATTTTGTATGTGTGGATCATTACCTTCACAACAAGATAATACCACATAATAGTACTTACCAAGAGTGTGTCGAATGATTTTTGGGATCATTACCTTCACAATGATACTACATAATACAACGTGCCAAGCGTGATGCGAATGATTTTCGGGATCATTACCTTCACAACAAGATAATACTACATAATGGTACTTGGGTACCAAGAGTGTTTCGAATGATTTTTGGGATCGTTATCTTCACAACAAAATGATACTACATAATACAACGTGCCAAGCGTGATGCGAATAATTTTTGGGATCATCAAATTTGTTCATTTCAGACTATCAAAATCAAACTCATTGGAAAAATGAATATGAAAATCCGAGCTACTCTTCCTATACTGTCCCTTACCATGAGACTGAAATCCCACAAGCTGAAATCTCGCCTCTATTAATTGTTAATAATGATGCGCCACCAACAAACTTACAAAATGAAACAAAGCAATTAATTTATGCTCAACAATCGTGGACAAGTTGACTGTCAAATATTCCATTCCGAGTAACTGCCCACTCTTCAGCGCCCCGGTATTGAATGCTGAGGTTAAAGCTGCAATTTCGGATGCCTTACAAAAGAAAGATGCCTCATTGGCAGCTAGACAAAGACTAGTTAGCACAGCTTTGACAGCCTTAGTGAAGTCTATGGCTATACTGTCGAATGATAAATCGGGTTCGAGTCTAAAGTTTCTTAATCATGTCAGTGGCGCTTGTCGTTTGCTGTGTGATTTACACATATACTTAGATACAAAATCATACATAATTGAGACGAAAGTTCGTTATCTCGACACTTAGAAATAAAATGAAAAATACACTGAAGGAGCCAAAACGAGATCAAAATCTATTCGGGGAAGCCCTATGTGAAAAGCTAAAAGCTACTAAGGCGATTACTAAATCAAGACAGAATTTACAGTTCAACAAACCTAACTCAACGGTAACTAAGAATCCGACACTTACAAATACACAAAATAATTTTAACTGAAATCACCGCAGCCAAATTATCAGGTTCCGGACACGAGACCGGGTTCATCGCATCGGTCTGCGAGAGCCTCGCCAGCGCTACCTCCGCGCTACAGGAGCAGAGCGGAGCACCGCAGGCGCCGCGTGCTCAGCCGAGTGCCCGTTACAAGAGGAAACACTAGACAGGCAGGTGGTAATGCCGGCAGGCGGATTACAATAATTGACACATTAGATGAAGATTTGAATTGGTCGTATACAAATATCGATGATTCTGTAAACTCCATTCGACTCCATATATATATATATATATATTAATAATAATAATTAGAATTACTTACTAACAGCTTTGTTTTTGCTTCGCATTGACAACACGACTGCCATCGCCTGAAAGGCACCTCATGAAATTTGGCTATACTGTGAGCGAAGAAAACTTTTCATCTTTGCAACATAATATTAAATCAAGCGATAACATTATCCCAGACTTTGAATCTCGCCGAAATCAGTCTGTAAACTAGCACATTTTGCGCACTTATTGTTTTGTTACTTATTGACTTATTTGCAAGTAAATCCAATGCTAAGGTAGGCAAATACATACCTTAGAGACCTGACCCATTGCTTATTGTGTTGACGCTGTTACTGTCAACTAGTCTTAATTATATTTCTACGCATTTCCACGATAAGTCATAAGTAATTTCTTCATAAAGTTGTAAAATGGGTGCTCAATAAGATCGCGTTTGAGACGAAGTTTAAAACTAGCTAACTTCTGGGCGCCGGTGATGTTCTCTAGCAGATTGTTGTTTACTGCGGGCCCCATGACATGAGTCAGGTGGTGGACTTTACCATTTTCCGGGGCACGCTACCATTTAGTATCATTCTAAAAACATTAAACAAAATAATAATAGACTATTGAAATTGCATTATGCAAGGAATTTTAGTAGTGCCCTTCTAACTTACTCAGCCCTAGCTGGTTCCCAATGGTTAAAAGATTCATGATATCCGAAATTACTTATTTTACTTTAAGTCATGACTTGTTAATATCCGTTCATTCCAGGTCCCCATACAGGTCCCCAAAAACCTTACCCTTGCTGAAACCATATTATACGGGAAGCACTACTTCCAAGATGCGTCCCCCCTTCGTCGTCAATAGATATAATGATTCATTGCACCCAATATCCAATAAACAATATAATTTTTATTACAAGGCTTGATTTGCTTTTTGTCAAAAAAATCATAACATTGATTGTATAGTCACGTCTTTCCAAATATATTATACTTTCTCACAAATCTGTTCAATTCAAGATACCAATTCGGTAGTCTTAACCCTTTCAACGCCAAGAACCACTAAAGTGGTCGAATGTTGTCCTGCCTCCCACGCCAGTAGCCACTAAACTGGTCACCAAGTATATTGTCAAAGTAACTGTCTTGCTGACAGATAAGGTTTATTTTCGTTGTTCATTAGTAGAGATACTGGCGTGTATGTCAGAATTCGATGCGAGAGTGAAGGCGTTGAAAAGGTTAATTGTTGACATTTAGATCAGCACTTTTATTTATTTTAGGTAAAAATATCATAAAAATGATAGAATTGCTAACATGAAGGATGCAAATATTGTTTTAAGTTATTTAGAAATTTAATTTCCAAATGAAAATTAGAGCCTCGAGATATTATCAAAGAAGCTGGTTTCGCTTTTAGCACTTCTGACTGCTCACAGACTCCAAACTATGTCAAAAATAGAATTATTCATGTAGATTGATTGTTTAACTATAATAACATCAGAATCTATAAACAACTAGGCCCAACTCTTACCAGCCGTTTTTAAGGTTTCCATTTTATACTGAAAAGAGTCTGTTACAGAGACAAAACATCAGCGAGAAGACCACCTAAAGCCTAAAGCAAATTATTTACATGCCAGTTATATAAAATCGCCGCTTAATAGTCACTGGATAAAGGAATGATATGCTCCACCGAAGTGACGTATCGAATTTTTTCTGTATAGCTAGTTCACACAGCTCGCGTCATGCTTCGACATCTAGGGCTAGTCGGCTAGGAGTCAGCATGGACTTAATAAGAAAGGCCACAGGATGTACCTGTTAATAGAGTTAGCTGATTTTTTACTTTGTTTCTTTGAACATCTACATGTAAACATTAATCGCGAGAATTGAGCAGCAAAGCATAATTAATGATAAAACGAACTTACCTGTACGTGAAGTTCTATCATAATTATGCGAGCTGCTCAATTCGAAGCGATTAACAGATAATCCCACCCTTAACCCCCCCTCACAGGTTTAAGCAAAAAATCAGCGCCTTACCGTACAGGATACAAGCTTTAAACTAAATGACGTAAACATGGCGGACGCCCGGAGAGCGGAACTAGTCGAATCGGGTGTATTAATCCTTTTTGCTTTCAGATTAGCATTATAGTCTTTAAATAAATCGTGATAATGGCCGTGAATTGGAAACATTACTACATGTAAACATTAATCGCTTCGAATTGAGCAGCTCGCATAATTATGATAGAACTTCACGTACAGGTAAGTTCGTTTTATCATTAATTATTTATAAGGAGATAGTGAGTTAAGGTTCGTTATTGTCTTACAACGTGTTATTATTCGTTTCAACTTAAACTGACCCTTGGATTCCTTTAACTAAACTTCTAAGGTTTTTGGTGAAATGTAGCTGAATTAAAGGAATCCAGGGGTCAATTTTTAGCTGTAACGTGTCATAACACGTTGTAACACAAAGATGAACCTTAACTCGCTATTTCGATTTCGATTAACTTACTTCACATCCTTTAATTGAACTACATAAATGCTGGAAATCGTACGATGTCTGATTATGATCGTAGACTGGTTTTGCCTCGCGCGCGATATAGAACGTTTCGAAAGAACCAATGCAAGTTTCACATCACGTTCGTTTTATTTGAAAAGCGGTGTTTATTCAGTACAGAAGTGGACAATGGCCGCGGAAGTACGTTCAACGTTTTAACGTGGAATTGAAAGGAAGGTTTGTAACGAATGTTATATTAAAACACTACTGAATAGGGTAAGTATGAAGTCATTTTATATAACAAGTCATAAATGCATTTGCATCTAGCTGCACTGAAAAAAATGCTAAGTTGGATTTATCAGATCTTGCGTAATTTTAACCGGAAATTGAGGTTGATTGGGTCCTGTCACAATTTTTATTTTATTTTACCAAACTGTACGAGTATATTACACTTAGTTTTTTGTTGATTTCACCAGTTGTTTGGTATAATGTACAATGTTCTTTGTTGATTTAAAGGTGCGTTCAAACTAAAAGAGCATTCGCTGTTCTAACCTCCCACTCTACGAAATTCGATCGGTACACAAAACGTGATTGTTTGATTTCGTAGAACGGGCGCTAGAACAGCGAATGCTCTTTTGGTTTAAACGCACCTTAACCAGAACCCTGGTATCGACTTCAACTTTTTCAGTTTTGTAAATTTGATACCAAGGATTTGTTACATTATATCAAAGTTTCTTTGTAATATAGCCAACCTAAGTCACTTTGGTAAATATTTTTTTCAGCGATGTACACTTGTTATAAGACACTTACTCTTCGACTCCATTTTCTTAGAGTGATTAAGTTTCTAACTGGGCGTCAATGAAACAAACCTACATTTTCATTATCTAACCAATTAACACGGTGTTACCCGATTAAATCCATATATTTTCGACAATTATTACCGTTCGACTTCGTGTTAATGGCCTGACCTTAAATTGTTTAAGTGGACCTAAAGAAAATATTTGGACCCACTAAGATATTAACTAGTTATGCTCCTTTTTATTCACTGCCTACCACAACATTCTGTAATGTAAGGTATTTTTTTCTACAAGCGATTCAGTGTCTTATTGCTTAGGTATAAAAATCTATAACAGCGTGAACTTCAAAGTATTGTTATGGCATTGTTATTCTGAGAAACACGGGTTCTACTAATGGCAGTCGCGGTCAACTTTCGGTGTAAGACGGTTTGACGTATTTCATTCAAGGCTTTGAAAAGCTGTTCCGTATTATTTTGTAGTATATTACGGCAAGAACTAGTATTAAACTGTGATCTTTGTAAACAGACATTTATTTCTTATGCATTAAATTTTGAGAACACTAGAACTTCAGCGATATGGAGTAATTGTGAAAATGGTATTTTTTACATTAACATTTTTTACATGCGCAATAAATTTCAAAAGTGCAATAATTCACTAGCTTTCTTTAAACCTAATGTCAATTGTTGAGTTTTTGAATTTAAAGTTCTAAATTCTCAGAATTAATATTAGAGTACCTTTTTTTACTATCGAACGTGTACAACGTTTTGTACACAAAGACTCCACTTTTCTGGTTGTTTCACAAAAACTGATGTCGAATTTGAAATAAAACTGCCATAGGACATTATTAGTTGTTGAGATGTTAGTTGGTATAATAACAGTTAAGTTTTTGGTATTACTCAAATATATTCTCCACTGTACACGGTATGTTTGCCTATCTTTTGCTTCATATAGACGACTCCTTTGCTCAAAGGTTAACTGGAAGAGATCCCTTACAGGGATAAGTTCGCCTTTGTACCTGTCAAATTCTTTGTAAAAATTTGTATTTTTGCCTGTATTTTGTGTACAATAAAGAATTTACATACATACATACATACATTATAAATATTATCTCCGACATATCATCACTGCAAAGAAATCAATACAGATTTATATAAGAAAGGTACGTGAAGTGAGTACGGTCGATTACAAAGACATATCCACTATTTAACCTTTTCACAATGAAGTAAGGCGAAAAAGTGGAAACATCTTTTGATCTCCTTTTGGGAACCTAGATCACTCTAGGATTGTGTTAAAATGACAAGTAGAATGAGATTTATTAGAAATCTTCGATATAGGTAGCTCCCGAGTAGACTTGATTGTACGGTCGTGGTAGAATGTACATGATCCCAAGATGCTCCCCATAACGGATGAGAGGGCAACGTCGCAGGGGAGTTCAAATTCAAATTCAAATAATTTAATGTTATAAAACACATGTCAAAAAATTTATATATAAAATTCATATACCTAATTACAATAAAAATACTTAATTTTAAAATCACAATTAAAGACATTCGAACCATTTAAAATAAAAACCCTTAGTATCTAAACATAATAAAATTATTCATAAAATATAAATTGTACAGATTCCCGCTAAATAAATTAACTAATAATATTACCTACATGTCATAAATAAACTAAATTTAAAAACAAAATACACATAAAATAAAGCGCAAAATAATTATACATATTTATACCAAATAAATCAACTAATATTATATACCTATATGTCATAAAAATTATTTAATGCTATAAAACCTTAATGTCATAAAATTCTTTTATAGTGTAAAATGCCTTGGAAACGAGAAAACTCTTCAACCTTTTGACGAACTGCTCATAAGAAGGGGAAGTTTAGTGGGTATTCTCCTCCTTGGAGGAGCGAGCCCCACATACCACCATGGGCTCCCCCAGCCCGGGTTGATGATGCATAAATGCATTCTCCCCTGCATCAACAAAAAAAAAGGGTCGACTATACGGTGTAGGTGTACCTTTTGTAACTGATTCAGAAAATTATGAAATTCCTCTTAAGGATTGATATAATAACAGACAACCTGAGGAATTAAATTGTCAAAATAATGATGATGACAAGAAAAATGTTTCTAAAACTGTTATACACCCCTCGTTATAAACGTTGATTAGAACAATTGAATTTTATATTTGCCACCTGGTGAAATGAAAACATTCGCAGTTAAAATGAAACGTTGGCACGTGACCATTAACTTTGTTTCTGTTCCACTTCGTGGTGACACAGCGTAAGTATTATACACAGTATTTTGATTAAAAATGAAAACCATCTTGCTGAGCTCTGAGCTAATTCCAGCAGTGGATTTTTGTCTGAAAACGAGACACAGCAGCCAGATGAAGTAGATACATCTAATGAAAATTTATATTTTCAGGTACTTTTGCTTCTTTTTACAATACACCTACCCAGAAGTATATGATGTAAAACGAAATACGAACATTTCTTAAATTATATTTTATGATCACGTTTTTAATCATATTTTCTTGTAATTATGGTTTTGATATTTTTAATATTAAAGCTTTGCATAATTAAGACGTTTATCTATCAGCCATCAGTCCTGAATTGCCATTAACAATGTTGTCTGGGTTCCAGATAAATCGGTAGTTCTAGAATTGGTAAGTCATTGTTCTGTCACGAGATAAACTGCTTGCACTTTTTTCACATAGCTTATATTTTTAATATAAATGGACTTAAAAAAACCTTAGATTAAATGAAAAAGAATTAGTGTTCTTCAGATTGTACTGCTTTCTGTGTACATGTTGGTTTTAATATATCTTCATGCATACGGTATTGTTATAGCCTGAAACAAATGTTTTTAATCATTCATTATTTAATTTACTCTCGCTTATAAATGTAAACGAAACCACCCTCATTCAGTAGGTACAAAATTTTCATACAAAAAGCTTTCCAAAGAGTTTGTATGACACTTTTGAGACCATCCTTACTCTAACCCAATCAAAATGATCTATCATCAAACACCTTGTTCATCTATTGCGAGCGACAGATAAGTAATTAGACGATATAGTACATTTCGATGCAAGTGCAAAACAATTTTTTTCCATTAAAAAAAAAAGAAGTTTTTACTCGTGTATCGTACGACTTTTTTCATAACGAGTGCCTTAAAAAGAGAAATTTAAGCACGCGAAGCGTGCGCAAAGTTTACTTTGCCGCACTAGTTAGGAGAAATTGTTTTTCTTGTGGAAGCTTTCGTTGGTATCCTACAGAGTTGGGCAAAAAGTAAACCGATTTTTTTTTAATAAATATCTTGAGGCATCTTACGCAAATCAACCTAGTTCCACGGTAAGCTCAATAAGGGCTTGTGACGTGGTTACCAGGCGACGATAATTATATACACGGTGCTCGTGAGCATTCCGAAATATTTTAATGCTGAATTCCTGAGCAAATTTCGAGTATTTAATGTTATATAAAATTTCCTGGATTCGGCTTGGCTCCAGAGATAATTAACCTTTTTTCGAAATAAGATTTTCGACGTAACTCGTCATAAAACTTCTTTTTGATTACAATGCTACAACAATGTGTTCTAATATTACCACACCTTTTGCCTGACAATCAAAAAACAAGAATAGACTTGACGAAAACACCTGTCCCTAAAAAAATCATTTAAAAAAATAATTTTAACTACTTAATTGTTGTTATGATAAAAAGTATTAAAAAAATGTAACAAAAAATATTTATATTTTATTTATAATATTTTTTGTTTATTTTATATGTAATCAATGCGATGGCATTGTCCTACGTGCGAACGGACATTTTCAATAAACAATACGACAAACTATTTGAGCGTCGCGTCTCGATTGCGCGAAAATATCAAACAAACTGATCGCGTTCGCATCGCGTCGCGTCGCCCGTACGCCGCGCCGGGGTTGGTCACGTAGGACACTTGTATTAGCTGGCGGCTGTTTGATTTTATTGCGTCGAGTCGCGTCACATCGTGTCGCTTCGCGTCGCATTCGCGCACATTGGACACCGCGTAACTCTCTAAGTTGCTGAAGCATAGGTATATGTAGACGAACCTTGATAGCGGATCACCAGTGGCCTATTTCACCATAATTACAAGTGTGACAATTGTAAAATATCACTGTTACTGACGGCACAGCGGCTGTCCCAAATCAAAACCTAGCAAGGGACATTTTTTATCAAAATACGTTTTTTTAATGTATCTGCCCCAAATGTTGAGCTGCGTCTAATGCAAAAACACCTGTATTTCTATCTCAATTAGAACCAAAGTTACGAGACCCACCAAACCTAGCAAGGGCATTTCTTACATGCCACCAACATATTCAAAATCCTAGTAAGTAACATTTTCAAGTCCAAAAACCTGGCAACTGCATGCTATACTAGGTTTTTGAGTTTGTAAATGGAACACACTAGATTTTTGAATATGGAAATTGTCCCTTACTAGGTTTTTAATTTTAATAATTGCCGAAGGGTCGTACAAGGAATTCAAATATAACAATAAATAAAACCTATCAAGTCAGTAATGGGTGAAGTTTGCGTTCTAATGGTCGCCGCTCCCGCGCTCCCTGCCTACGGTTTTTGTCACCGCCACGCGGGTGTCGTAAGAGTCGACTGAGGAATTGAATTGATATTGACCATTTATTTATCGACGATCGATGACGGGCAGCAGCGTCATTAAAGTGGCCAAAATATTAATAATTTTCACTAAAAATGTTAGTGAACTCAAGGCTTAAGGTTTTAAGTTGGTGACGAGACCAAGATTGTGTTCTAAAAGTGCGTGATTATGGAATTATGCAATTATTTAGGCTTTGTTTACAATTATTTTAGTTTCTACTGACGATTGGTATAGGGCGTTTTGGTTGTTAACCGACGAAGAACCGACCAAAAAATTGTACTTTTTGATAATAAACAAAATTGGATCTTCGATAATTCGTAACGTCACTATCATTACGTGCATTATTTTGTCGGTATTGTCCGTTGTCTCTCTATGGAAGAACTCTGGACAAATTATCAGAAGCTTCAAATTACGACGAAGGTACTGATAAAACAAATCAAATAATAATCAGTACTTGTTGCTATTGTATTGTATCTGTTATTTCATTCCACAATTCGACATCAAACGTGCATGTTTTGCGTGGTCCCGACGCTGGCCCAGTACTTGTTGGGGACTTCACATACACACTTAAATTTCTTTGCATGTGTATGCAAGTTTCCTCACGATGTTTTCCTTCACCGTAAAGCACTTGTGAATATCAAATGATATTTCGTACAAAAGTTTTTGAAAAACACATTGCGGATTTGAATGTTTATTGCAGTTTTATTATTTTCTAATGTATTCGAATGGTATGCACATGCATACACTCGTAGCAGAAGATGATACCCAAATTTTCTCCTATCAGGATCGAAAGAGCTCGCGATTCTTAGTGGAAATCATATTAAAAGTTACAAAAACAAAAAAACAAATGCAAGACAACTTTAAAAAAAATAGGTCATTATGGAAATGAACCTACTAGGGGAAGCTTATGTCCAGTAGTAGACATTTATCGGCTTAGAATAATGTTTTTGGGAAGTTCCAGTGAGGAGTCATTTGTTAGTACTTTGCAGCGAACCTCTGCGGGAAAGAACTATTAATTTGAAATTATTGACTAAGGTAGTCAATAATTTCAAAATAACTATAATTCCCTAGATTGCAATTAAATAGGGTGCTTTGGGGTAATTTCAAAAGTCGTCTTATTTCGATTTACCATAAAACGTACCATTATTTTTATCATTATCAAGATTTATTCCGAAATTACCCGAGCATTTCTGTAGTTTTAAATAACCCCAATGCACTATACTGCATAATTACCTTAGGTACTATTAAAATGGTTATCCTTATCCGAATTTAAAAGAGGGCATTTGCTTGATTTTATATTTGAAATGTAAGAGTTTACTGCTTACAAGCCGTAAAATGTACCATTTTTGTACCACTTGCTAGGTTTCAGTTCTGTAATTGACATAAAATTTCTTTTATTTTTTGTAATCAGTTGTTAGTAAGGCACAAAAAAGTTCCAAATAGATACATATATTAATTTTCAATAGTTTGTCTTATAAAACAAGTTATACTTCTTTATATAAAACCAAGTCTTGTGAGATAAAGGTCTCTGCTACTATTTTTTTTTAACAAAATGTTTGTTTGCTTCTCCTGTAAAATTTCGCTAAATACACTTACTAGGCTTTGATCTGGGACAGCCGACAGGCCTACGTAGGCTACGGTTACCGCTTACTGTCGGACGGTCCATGTGCTTGTTTGCCACCAACATAAAATTATTACTAATAACGTTATTAAATCGTTAATAACCTACTTTTTATTTTCCGAAACCCGTGACAATTGTCGCAAGGTTTAGTACAATTCTCATTCAATCTTGACATGAGGTTCGGCATTATGTAGGAATTTCGCTACAATTGTCGTGTTTTTTTGTGACAATTGTAATTTTGCTTCGCAAAAAAGTAGTTATTTGCTGCTTATTTATTAAATTTCCTTCACTACAATTTACGTTGGTGGCAAACAAACGCACGGCCCTTCCGATTATAAACGGTAACTGTAGCCTATAGACGCCCCAGATTGGAGAAATAGTGAATTTACAATTGTAGCACTTGTCAATGTGGTGAAATTGGGGCCAGAAGAACAAAAAAGTATTCGGAAGTCTCAACAAAAGAAAAGATAACACGCATATAAAATTACCAAAGAAGTTTACGACACTACGCAGAATGCGTTCGTGAACGCTCCACAAATTCGGGTACTAGAAATAAATTTATGGCTCATCGAAGTTTCATATCTCGTGCGTTATTATCTTTTCAAAATATGGACCAAGCGTATATTTGGAGTCGTAAAACAGATGCGAATTTAACGAGATTCTAACGGAGAATATTAACCTCAAATGTACACTTCAGCTTAAATCAAGAAGGAGTTGAATTTTATGGTCCTGTCATACCCATATCGAGACGACAGAGTAAAGATATGAAGCGAAATATCGACATAGATTTCCTTTTACAATCAGGCAAATGTACCTCAGAAAAATACCCATACCAAGACTATAGGTAAATTTCACAATACCACATACTTTTTAAAACTGTCTATTCACTTTCTTGTCTTTGATTTGCCCCAATAAAACAGATAGATATTTCAAAAATGTTGGCGTCGATAGATGTGCCTCTTCTTTGTTTTATGTGTCAATATGTTGCAGATCTTATCTAATGATCTATGAAATTATGTCTTAACCAATGATCGCTTCTGAAACCATGACCTTAGTCTCAAAGTATACATTTTTATTTGGAAAGCCAAATGGAAGTCACCTGAAACGTACTTTTATAAACTGTGCTTTTTCTATTCCTGCTTTCCATGAAGGTGATGAGGACTAGTTCTCAGTGTGATCGTTTAATTTTAATAAAAGATAGGTAGAATAAATAATTATTATGTAGGTACTTTGACAAGGCGTGTTGTAGATTTTTAGATCGTTTACATTACGTTTATATTTCTAAAGCCTTTTCAGTTGCTGATGATGGCTGATCAATCTGATAATTGAAGTCGTGATTACTACCTTTAGGAAAAACTGAAATACCTTATGCTCTCTGAAAAGTTACATTGTCTAACCATGACACTGAAATGATTTCTCGTTTAGAATAAGAAGTGACGTAACGTGCCCCGAATTCAGATATTTTTTTCGTCGGTGATTTTTTCGTATTTACTTGTTTGTCGTTTTCTGGAGTTCACTATTATGTGGATTTTTGTTAAGTTTTATGTATCACTAGCACCCGCCCCGGCTTCGCACGGGTACTATACCTACATAATATAAACCTTTCTCTTGAATTACTCTACCTATTAAAAAAATCTCATCAAAATCCGTTTCGTAGTTTGAAAAATTTAAGCGTACAAAGGGACATAGCGACAGAAAAAGTGACTTTATTTTATACTATGTAGCGATATGTAGTATTGCATAGCATGATATATAATTAACAATATGAATAGGCTTTCTTTTTTATTCAGAATAAGTAGATGTTTGACAATTTCTTATTTTATTTTAAATTTAAAATGCTCTTCGCTTACAGTTGCTATAAGAATACAACACCAAAACACATAAAAGAAGCAGGTTTCTTAAAAAATCTGCTTATAATCCAACCACCATTGCCCGGATTACAAAAATGTATGACAACAAAGCTCCATTTGGAGTCATCCACGCTTAAATGTTAAGCCATTCTGTGGTTCAGCCGGGGCGTACAAACAATCGTGCCCCCTCATTCCCCTGTACAACCTCACGTGGAAAAACGTCGTAAGTGGACACATTTTGCAGAGAAATAGAAGCCTTTTAGATACGGATCGAGTGCTGTCACTTTATTACTTCATTTTACGGTTGGCGGAACCCGGTAATGACCTTCCGTGTTTTTAGATTCGCGGGATGTTTAAAAGTTTTCTAAAATTACACAGATTCGATTGATTAGTAAACTGAAGACGCGGTTAAATCGTATCCTGCAGCTGGTTTTGTTGGTGGTAGTGAAATCACCAGCAAAAAATACTATTACGTTTCGTAGCACATCGAAACTTGAGGGCCTACTGCGAATCACGAACGAGTGTTGCCTCTCTCTCGCACTCGTGAATTCGTACATAAGTGTGACAGGGAGGAAACACCTTAGTTCGTGGTTCGCGGTAGAGTCTCTGACATCAGCTTTCTATTGGGAATCTAATGAAATTATTTGGTCCTATCTTCGAGATAAGTAGTTAATTCGGTAAAAAGGTCAACATATTTTTTTTATCATCATGGAACAATTGTTTCGAAA
>JALPQI010003303.1:0-81003 GCA_025490895.1 Thaumatotibia leucotreta
TTTTTATAAGCTTACCTAACAGCCGTGAAAAGGAAAATTTGTACCTCCTAATTTTAACCATACCTGTCATACAACGGAAATCTTGAAATAGCCCGTATGCCTATTAGCTACCACTTTGAGACGTCTATCACACTTTTTTAACATCCTTATGAATATGTCTAACTACTGTAAAAAGGACACTTGGTACCCCCAAATTATACCGTTTTCTAATTTCAGGCCGACTAGCCCACGGACTACTAATATTTATCATTTGAAATTAGCTAACTTTCACAAAAAACGGATATTCGGTAAAAAAATCACGGCTAAAAAAACAGATACGTCCGAGATACATATACGGGCCCTTTATTGTATCCCATAATTCTAATGGCGTCTGTACAAGGATGTAAGGAGCTCTTAATCTTTAGCGAAGTGCCCTGTGAGCACAAAGTGCATCGCTCGTCGTACTACATAGGTAGTCGTTATTCTGATACGAATATTCCGACCAAACTACTATCAACCTAATGACAATAACAGTACATCATCGCATTCACACACTAGTAGCAATGCTCTAGTGTGAACAAGAGGACCGAACGAATACATTTTAAATTAAAAATTGTAGGGTCTAATATATGTTTGATAACATTACCCGGTAATCAGATTTCAAAAGTTGAAATGTCTGGGAGAGGCACTGTTAACGCCAGACAGGAAAAACCTAATAACGGCGTCGTTTTACACATATAATGGTTGAAAAGTTTAGGACCTTCATACGTGGAGCTAGTTAAAAATGAAATCGGTAATAATAATTACAAACTAATTAATATAATAAAATGATCGAACCGGGTTACTCACGTATTTAAGTCGATGATTGCTCAACATGTTTCGACCCATTAAGAGGGTCCTCGTCCGGAGCACCCTCGGTCAAAGCCCGACGCGTACTGTGAACTTATGATATTTTAATGTTTGAGTCTCACGTTAGCTATGACTCTAAAATTAGTTAATATTACCTATAGTGAAATAAAACCACGGAAACGGGTTATATCGCGTTTATTACTTGACGTTAAGTTAAGTTCCCGGTGTTTCAAACCCTTTCCAGCATTCATGGTCAATAGGTGACTGAGGACATTTTTTTAAAATATGTACATAAAACTTATGTACAAAAACAATGTTTGGTTACAGATAGGTAATCAAATATCGGGACTGTAAAAGTAAATAAAAACTAAAACCGAAAACGAGGCAAACAAATAAATAAACCATTTAGAAGCAAACTTATAAGTTTCATTCAGTAGTAATAATACACTTAAAGTACAAAAATTATAGAAAAGTACACAAAACACAAGACAATCGTACAAAGGCGAGCTTATCCCTGCAAGGGATCTCTTCCTGCTAACTTTTCATTTATTGTTTACTGATGCAACTTTAAATTTAATAGTAGTTGCAGCTATAGCGACATCGCAATTTAAAAATATCTTCTAACCCCCTTATTCATAAACTTCTCTCAAGTTAGCAAACCACTAATTATTGTTTGTTCCTTTCGGTCTTATCGATATGTCATATAAGAGCAAACGGAACGAACAATACTTAGCGGCTTGTTAATTTAGGAGACGTCTATAATTCTATAAATAAGGGGGCGAGTTGGTAAATATACGATTTGCGACCATATTACGTGTTGCCGACTTTGCTTCTATCTCAAAAATTTATAACCTTGACTATACTCTTACCTAATACCCGATAGATTTTCCGAAGGGCAATCTGTACGTATCACGGTGAGCGATAAGGTCAAGAGCCACTTGAAGACGCTGCATCGGCGACCTTTATGGGCCTTGAGACATGACGAACTTCTACCTAAGTATATCCTATGTAGGTGCATAAAGTAGGCTACTAAGAATATGTTTGGGGCCACTAATATACAGAACATTTACTTAACTTGAGATTATGAGATTTGTAAAAAAAAAGTTTAATTTGGACTTGGTGAAACTAAATACCAAGTCTAAATTAGATTTGCGACGATAATCAAAATCAAAACGTTAGACTTTTAATTCATCATCATCAGCCAACTGACGTCCACTACTGGACATAGGCCTCCCGCAGAGAGTTCCACAAAGATCGGTCGTGAGGTGTCCGCATCCATTGGATACCCGCAACCTTTACCAGAGGCCCATTTCTCGAAAGCTTGTAACTTGTAATACAAGCGGAAGTCCTTATCTAATTAATAGTGTCAAAAAATGACTCCCGCTTGTATTACAAGTTACAAGCTTTCGAGAAATAGGCCCCAGGTCGTCGCTCCATCTTGTGGAGGGCCTTCCCACGCTGCGCCGTCCAGTGCGTGCGACCCCACCGGTCATCGGTCCTCCGGGCAATATGGAATGACGAGATCCGCAGAAGAACGAAAATGACTGACATAGCTCGAAGAATCGCCAGGTTGAAGTGGCAGTGGGCTGGCCATATTTTTTAATTAATTTAAGCTAATCTAAATCAAATAGGGTTTGATAATGCACGTATCGGATAGTACATTAGTACAGATGTAGTGCAAAATCCTTTCTCTTCGGATTTTCACGGAAACATCCGAATTCATATTGCTGTCACAATCAACTTCAGTATATATACTGAAGCTAATTGAGACAGGGAGATTAATTCGGGCGTTTCCGCGAAAAGCCAAAGAGAAAGGATTTTGCACTACATCTGTAAGTACACTTTGTTTTGTTAATTGAACCGAATGGAATGCAATATGCTACGAAACGTAATCCGGCGTAGCACGTAGCACTATGAAATGGTGCTACGATGGGAATTTTAGAGCGTAGCAATGGTTGATAGTGCTACGGGGTACAGTCGTAGCGTCCTGCAGCCCTACCGCGAAAAACGAAATTCGTAAATTTGGAGGATTTGTCTCTTTCACTCTAATGACGCCTTTGTTTGAGTGACAGAGAAAAATCCTCGAAAACGAATTTCGATATTTGCGGTACTAGGCCTGGGTGCTTAGACAAGTAGCCAATCGCTTAATCGTCAATCGTAAACGAAAGGCAGCTAACTGTCTGTGTCGCACTAATATAAAAAGTGACAGAGCGGACTAAGCGCTAGCGATTGGTAACTTGGCTAAGCATCCCGACCGTTCAATTATACACGCCTTTATTGCCATAACGATAGGCGTGTTCAGATATTTTTGAGCGCTTCGGACGCTACGATATATTTGATGACGACGTCTAAGTCATTGAATACTGCTAAATCCATTCGGCTCATATACAGGATGTGTCTTGAGTATTAAAACTTCAGTATGACTTATACAGCGTGTGTATTTGATACGGGCGAATATTTTAGTGGCGATTACTATCGGACCTAGGCAACCTATTTAGATAAATTTCTTTTGGAAACTAAGGTATTTTTTTATTCACACAAAATTATTGAGCACGCAATGTATTATTGCATGCACTGGTAGCCACATTACTTAAAGTAGACATAAGTAATAAATATTAGATGTCATAAACCAAAGAAAAACGACCAAGATCACCTAATGTCCGAGGTACGTGAAGTACCTAAACGTCATGCGAGTCTCATGTCAGTTGGCTGGCATACATTGCTGCTGGGTTGCACTTTAGAAAAATCGTAACACCTAATTAACAACAAAACTTTACGAAATGATTATCTTATACGACTCGTAGGTACAAATATTATAGCTGGATTAATTATTCGCCCGTATCAAATACCCACGCTGTATCCTCCTGAGTCCTGGATAAAAAATGAGTACACTCGCATAAAAGCCGAGAGTCCTTTATAACACTATCAGCGTAAAGTCCTGGGTAAAAATCGAGTACGCTCGCATAAAAGCCGAGAGTCCTTTATAACACCATCAGTGTTGAGTCCTGAACTTTCTGTCGCTTATTTTAAGGTTTAAAATGAGTCTGTCAGATTTTTGTTGGAACAAAGTTGGTTATACTATTACTATACTCAAAGAGGTATACTTTAAGCATAATTTTATTTTACAAATTATTTGGGCATTATAAAGGCCTCTCGGCTTTTATGTCACTAAGATTATATAATAAATATGGCGAATATGTGTAATTTTGTATGAAATCTGGTGTATCCTTGAAAAATAAAATAAAACATAAGGGACTGTCAAAATGCTATAATTATAAAAAATATCAAAAATCGTATAACTGTTTTGTTATTAAGACATTAAAATCTTTCTTTTAAAATGTAATTCAATAAAGAACTGTTGTATTTAAATCAGTCTACTTCTCACATCAAAATAGTGTCCTCATAAAGTAACTTTACTTAAGTATTTTAAAAACAATTGTAATAAACCTTCTGTAACATTATATAACTAATTAAGAAATTTTAATGTACATATTTCAAGGAAAACTCATTTTAAACAAGTGTGAGAACTTAATGATGCTATGAACAAAGTCCGAGAGGGCTTTACAAAGGTCTAATTAATTTAACACGTAATTGTACTTCAAACATCATATTTACAATAAAACTAGTAATTACATTACAATAAACTTGTAAAATACTCATTAAATAAATAAAAAGACAGACAAAAACAAACAGGTTCAAGCGAAAAATTAAAATTGAACTCACCTCTACCTGCGCGATGTGAGATCTTGCCGGACTTTTGACGTCGTACTGAACGGAATATTCTTTTTCACTGGGCAATAGCCTTTGCGAAATAGAGATAGATATATTTCTCATTGGACGACAGGCATTGATTCTCAAATTCACGCCATTATCGCCTGATTTTAAGCGCGAAACATTAAGGCCTTTATAACGGACAATCGGCGTTTATTAATAACTTTAGTTTTTAGCGCTCGGCCTTTACACATGTCATGATTTTGGCCGTTATAACGGACTCTGGGACTTTATTTACAACTTTATTTTTTAGTGCTCGGTCTTTACACATAACATGATTTTGGCCTTTGTAACGGACTCAGGGACTCAGGAGGGTATGTGATATATTAGGTATTATAAATACCGTGTGCGAGGTTATTAGTGACTCAAGAAACACCGTGTATTGAATATAGTGTACCCAACTATTTAACCACGCTGCTATAAATTATCTGACGACGTATCTGACTGTACGAATACGAACAGCAGAATATTAAGAACCGTATTACATAATAATATCATAAGTATCATAATGTAGCTATATTTAATTTTGTCTCGGTCTATTAGCCGGATGCTTAACCAAGTTGTCAATCGCTAACGCTTGGTAGCGTATCGTAGTTTTCCCTCTCTGTCACTCTTTCATATTAGTGCAACAAAGACAGTTAGTTGCCTTTCGTTTACGATTAACGATTAAGCATTCGCGATTGGCAACTTGTCTAAGCACCCTGATCCCGTTAGTAAATATACAAGCAGCTTGGATTATATTTAAGCTGGATTATACAAGTATTATGCGAGGAAAAAAGACAATCTCGACAGTACCAATCGGACCGTGCAGAAAAGTTCTATGAGAATACATTCCTGCACACGTGCCTAAATGTACCTATCTATTACTTACTTTCTGTGCATAAGTTTCATCATCTGGCTATCTCAGTCCACTGCTGGAGGTAGGCCTCTCCATAATCGCCACGCTGGGCAAGAGGATTGCCATAAGTTTACCCTTGATAAAAAGAGCACTTTCTGAGCATATGCATTGTAAAGAGCTTTTTTATTGTTTTTGTGCCTTCGAATATTATTCTCGGATGACCGACCATGACCACAAAATTATTCGCTTCGCCATTATCGCCATACTATATACCTGCTATATTACGACATCTACAGGTGCATTCCACGACATTGTCGAGTACGTAACGCCGATCTTCGCGTACATCCATGTACATCTAAGAAAGTTACGAATACAATTTTTGGTGTATCTTAATTTTATAACTGGGTGTTTGTATTTATAAAAAATTCTCGCACTTTCAATATATTCCTAAGGTAGCTGCCACGTAGCTGCCATAGCCGTCACGTTGCCGACAAAGTAAACTTTTTCGTGGTATGCACCTACATCTTTATCAGCCTGGTGCAAACCGGCAACACATTAATCGAAGGGTCCACGGAAAGAACATGTCTAATCAATTCAAATTACAGAAGAAAAAACCACCTTACTTTCAACAGAATAAGGTGTGAATTTGCCCTAATTTTTTAAAGCTTTGGTTTTTTCTGTGGACATTTCAATTGTTGAACCTTTTTGCCGCCACGTCAAATACAAAAAATGTCACTCAGACGCCACGTTAATAAAATGTCAAATCTGAATGTGAACTTTACGCACGTGCGTGTTGATTCATTTCGCTCTGTGGACCAGGACTTATATATCGGTCTTTGGCGTTGAACCTGCGGTGCCAATATATCTGTCGTTGGCGTTCAAAAGGTTAACGTTCTCCCTGTGATTTACGTACAAAATGTGTCGAGGGCTTAACGTTTTCGCGGTCGCTGCCTTCATTACGTGTTAATGAGCACCGCTGTACACTATAAATAGAAGCGTCACATTTCTAGTGTTTTATGACAATGACCCAGAGGTCATTGCCGACCCTCAGGGGTCAGTTTCAAAACGGGTCAGGTTTGTGGGATTTTCTATTTATATCTGTCAAGCTTATACACCGTGTTTTTTTTTAATTCTGTTAAATTTAACAGGCTGATTGGTACATTAATTGGAGCTACCTGGTATATAGCTTTTAGTCGAACTCGAAAAAAAAAAATTTTGTGTCTGTTATTACCATGGTTACGGTCGCCTGAATCACGCTGGTTTTATCTAAAATTATGCTATTTAAACTATAAAATAATTTGAGTTTTGGGATAGGAGGATTAGAAAGAATAAAAATACAAATATATTGCAAATATTTTCATATTAACATGGAAAATGTAACATAAAACATGATTCGAGACTCAGTAATGTCAATCTTAGAAAAAATAAATAAGAATTGTATGTACAGCAAACAATTGCAAGTATGGGTACCATACCACTTGTATCAGTCACATATGAGAAAATTTAGGCATATAGATGGCAAACAATACGTCAGCATTTTAGAAATGGCTTGCCTTTAGGTCTTTGAGAAGCGAAGAAGAGTATAAAAAGGTTAACCGTGTAGGTGGGTGGATCAACTTTTTTGTCTGTTATTACCATGGTTACGGTCGCCTGAGTCACGCTGGTTTTATGAATAGTTATGATACGTAAACTATGCAAACATGCATTTTTCTGGTGTTATAGACCCTTTCCTTGATGAACCATCTACAAACATGGACTATATGCATGTTTGCATAAATTAAGTACCTACCTTAATTTTGCATAAAACCAGCGAGACTCAGGCGACCGTAACCATGGCAATAACAGACAGAAAAAAGTTGATTCACCCAGGTACATAGCAAGAAACAAAAGATATTTTCATGTTGTGTATAAGTATGCACAACCAAAAAATCCAAGGCATGTCAAAGAAGTCTCAAAATTAATTAGCTAGTGAAAATGCATTGATAGAAAAACAACCTTTACTTTACAGTAACGTGAACGAATAATACAAAAGCACACATATTTTTCCATGACAGTAAATTTTCAACAGATTTAGTGCCATGCGTATTTTTTGCAGATAGATTGTATAACATCCATAAATACTATCCCCTTATTCATAAACGTCTCCTAACTTAACAATTGTTGTCCCTTTCTGTTTTATCAATAGGCCTATAAGACCGAAAGAAACGAACGATACTTATCGTCTTACTATACTCTGTTTGGTTTGGTGTTTTTTTTTTATTATTTCATATTAAAATTATACATAAGGTTAAATACAAAGGCGCCATAAAACCTTTCGGGTTTGTCTCGACACCTGAAAAAAAGGTAAACAATATTACAGTATCTTTTTATTGAAAACTACGAGTAGAAAATAAGTTTTAGCAAATATACATAATATAACAAGGAAATACAGTGATTTACATCGTTTTTGATTCATTAAGTACCTAGTCTGGCTTTTTATATCCTTTTTCAATAAAAAGCTACTGCAAGATTGTTTACCTTTTTTTAAACACCGAACCAAAGTATAAGTTAGGACACTTATGAATAAGGGGGTATGACTTTAATGGAGATTTGTCAAAAGACTATGTCCATTTAGAAAGGTGTCACGTGTTAAAATAGACCTTATGAGTTATTTAATAAAGTCCATTATAAACACCGTGACAAGGTAACAATCCTTGTGCACTGACACCTATATTGATCAAGCTAGCAAGCGAGGACATTTCCATGTGAATTAGCTCGATCAACATAGACGTGCCAACTCACATAATATGAGCTACCTGTACCTCAACCTATAATGGAATATTTATTTCATACATTAGAATAAAAAAGCCATACAAATACATACAATAAAAAGAGAGTTTCAAATACTGCACAGCAAATCATCACCTCAATGTATTTACTATTCAAATATTTGAGCGTCTTTATAACCTAATTTAATCTTGACCTTAGAGTTAGACCTTAGGTATTAGTTGACAGTTGGAAAAATAAAAAGCATAGAAAACCGAGTTTTTAACAAAATACTTATCCGAAATTAGAGGCTAGAAACACCGAAACATCGAACTTAACGTATGCGGAGTGAAATCTGGACAAAGTTAAATGTTATATTAAATAAATAATAAAATTATTATTTACTTAAAACATTCACGTCTCTTAATATTAATTTTAATAAGGATTCATACGAGATAAAACCTACTTGAATCCAAAGTGTATAACTTCAGTTTTATGGTACTTTATCCATTGATGTCAAAAAAACAGTCGTTAGCATTTTTCTTGCCGCTAATAGGCTACTTGACTCATATCAAATTTAGTGCAAAAAATTATTATTTTCTGTAGTGTTTATTGAAACGATCAATATTTTTCGATTATGGTGTATTAAAAGTGTTTGATGGGTACATATTTTTTATTGAAAAAATTGTTTTATTTTTTTAATTTCGTACTCTGAAAACGGTGTCGGCCATGATGTGACGTCATAGGATCCTAAACTAACTTTATGTCGAATCTTATACGAGTGAAATTAGCCATGGACATGTAGGCATGTAGCTTTGCTGTGACATTGACATAACGTAAGGGGCATGTCAAATGTTTGTTTTCGTTTTGAGTGACGTCACTCCACAGATAATCTAAGCATTAACATGGCTAGTATCGTTTTCGCGCGGTAACGAAAGTTTAAATTTTAAGTTATAATTTTGCGGTTTTCTAGGTCGTGAAAAAATATATTTATATTTTTTTTCCGTTAATCTGATATTGATTAATAATATACGACAAACTTTAAAAATGGGTCAAGTAGCCTATTTTATCTTCTGTAGGAAAACTTTTTAAACAAACATCCTTTGCTCATTATATTTCTCATATCTTTTGATACTCTGCCAATAATAGTTACATACTTTGCTAAAAACGTTTAATTGAAGTTACCTATATCTCGTTCACCGAGACATCCGTTACTGCAAAAGCAGTGTTTTTTTACTTTTATTGACCTAATAATGACGAAGTAACATTTTCATAGTTGGTTATTTTTATTTTCGGTGTTGGTAGGCTTGTTTTTTGTTAAAGTTTCGCGATGCCCATCCTTTAAGGATTTTTTTTTATCAATTTAATTTCCTTCTGAGCTGTCTGTTCGATTTTGTGATTCGGTCTAACGTAATTTCCTTTATTCGAGCTCTCTCAGAAAAGGGGATTTAGCCAAAATGTTACATTACACTGGGTTTGTAATATTATTTACTGGAAAGAAAAAGAATGCTAAATTATTATAAAACAATGTTTCAAATCTTGCCTACTTCAAAAAATTCAGAATTATCGTCGATATTGGTCATAGCCATACCTGGGATAACTCGGGGCATTTATACGAAAGTGATGTAGCAAAATATTTTATCGACTAAAAATATATCGATGTTACTGTGAATGACAACATCAAAATGTTATTCGGCATAAATAAATATTAAATAGAGATCTTCAATTAAAATAAAAAATAACTTTAAACGCTTTTATTTTATAATAGTTTTCAAAATATACAATTAATATTAAAATATCAATATTTAAATTGTCATTTTGATTAAAATGACATCTGCGTACTAGTTTTTACTATCTGAAGAGGCCCGATATCAGACAATTATGACATTGAAACTCTATACTGTAATCGAGAATGTTCAAGAAGCACATATTTTATTATAATTATATCGACATCTTTTTAACTGATATCAAATCCCTATAACTTGCCCCCAGTTATCCCATGTATGCTCATAGCACATGTATCCTGCGGAAAATACATGCAGTTTTGCGACATTGTTCTACTTAATTGGCCATAATTTCTAAAGAAAGATGCCAAAACACACAAAACTTCCCAAATTAACTAATAAATGTAGAGATACAATTTCAATTTCATTTTTTTTTTACTTGGTCAAAATCTGTCCAGATTTCACTCCCCATATGTTATAACATTTTAAACTAATACAATAAATTCATTGAGGTAGATGAAAAACAATCATTTTATTTAGGTACATGTTTCACACCAATACATACAATGTTTATACATAAATGAGTATTCTGTTCCCTCGATTGCGATATTCTAACGATATTGGCCAAGGCTACTAAGTCGTCATCATCATATCAGCTGAAAAACATCCAGTGTTCAACATAGGCCTCTGCTAAATATGACCACAATGGCCGGTCCTACGCCACCCGCATCCAGCAGACTCCTGCGACCTTGACCAGGTCATCAGTCTACATTGTGGTAGGCCTACCCACGCTGCGTCTTCCGGTATGTGGCCGCCACTCGAGAAAATTTCTTTGGATTTCGGAAAGTCTAAAACTCCTGAGAGACTTAGAGGATTTTTATTGGTAAGATTGGGCCTTTGTAATTGGCGTATGTGTGACACTTTTGGATGTAACAAGATTCACATAGAATAGAGCGTTTATATTCACTGCACATTAAGAGATGTTTGATTCGGAAAGTATTTACATACATAAAATGCTGTGTAATCGTTTACACATATTCGGAATCTAGTAATAGTAGATACGATGGATGGCAATTTTTTTCAGTCCTTTTCTGATATTCAGGCCGATTAACAAACATGAATTATGGCCCTGGTGGACTAATTACTTTGCTGTTGATTGACATTTATAATAACAACTCTAACACCTAAAACGATTGACACCAGCTTCAAATTAATATATTATCATCGTATTAGCGACAACATAAATAATATGTCAGTCGCCTTAATTTGTATTTCTAAAGATCCAAACGACCTTGTGGTAAACTCGCAAAAAAATAACTACGTACAAGTGTCAAGATAAGACATTTTTACAATGTTTGGTAACATAGAGTATTAGTCGAGGCCATTTATTTTATATAAATTGCGAATTATTATCAATGTTTCTCACTCTCATCGAGCACAATATACATACATTTCATGGATCATTCATTCGATTACCACAGTCTAACACTTTCAGTGCCAAGCTTTCCAATTACTGTACAAAAACTCGCCGAATACTTGACGAGCGAAAGTATTAAAGATTATTGTATATTTTGCTACCTTTCGTACATTTTAAAGATGTCGTACACCTGAAAAGGCTTAGCAAGTACAGTCACATAGAGCTCCACATTATCAAAAGCTACCCAAAATACAGTCACTTGCATTATCCAATAGCCAACAATACCTAAATCGATAAAAAATTATACTACTGTAGTTTGACTACGTTTACAAATTTACAGATTGGGTTCACGAAGAAAAGTCAGTAAAAAACTGAAGAAAAATAGGATTTAAAGTAACGTATCTTATTAAAATATTATCGAACCGGGTTACTCACGTATTTAAGTCGATGATTGCTCGACATGTTTCGACCCATTAAGAGGGTCCTCGTCCGGAGCACCCCCGGCCAAAGCCCGACGTGTCCACATCATCGGTTTAAATACATGAGTATTTCGGTTCGATAATATTTCAATATGTTTGAGTCTCACGTTAGTTATAATTTTAAAATTAACGTGTCTTATGTAAGTTATGTTTTACTAAAAATAATTGTCATTCAGATAGATTTAAATTTAGTAGAAGCCGAATAGCGTGAAACGTATACTATTCCTGTATTTTTCCTGCTAGTGATTTTTTTACTGACGTTTATTCATGGGTTGCCCGAATTACAGGGTTTAGCACCTCTGTTATTGAAAACAGCTTTAAATTAATTAACATTTTTGAATACATTGATTTTAGTAATTTTGTATAGCGTGTATTTGACACGTCAAAATTATACAATATAATATTTGACACGAACCGTTTAAAAACGTGTGAAAACTGTGAAAAGTCGACATGTCTGCCAATTCGTTTTCAAGCCTATAATTTTAATTTAACACTTTCAACATGTCATTGGTTCTATCGAATCAAGTTCGAGTAAACATTTTAATGTCAAATTTATATTAAAAATAAATAATGTTAATAACGTTCCATAAGACGAGATAACAATTAAGCGAACTTAGCTATGTACATTAAACCTTGAGGTCCTTAAGTTAGCTTACGTTAACGTTGAGATAAAACTACGGTATGACTGGAAAACTCACTGTCCGTCTATCACATGGGACCTTCGGCGCCGGATTCGCGACTCGAGGGCTCGGGACTCGAGGGCTCGGGACTCGACCGTCGGGACTCGAGACTCGAGGGCTCGAGTCTCGGGACTCGAGTTACTCGCGTCGCGGCCGCTTGCGCCTCGGGCTGCGGCGGTATTATGTGAAATCGTTGAACTGAGCCAGAGCCGTCTTCACTCTGAGGACAAATATTTTTATTAATTTCTTACTCCCTTATTCATAGACGTATCCTAACTTAGCCAGTTGTTATAGTACATTACGACACAAGTGCGAAAAACATGAAATCCGAAACGAGTGGCGATGTTTTAAAACACGACCGAGAGGGAGTGTTTTAAATCGACACGAGTTACGAATTTTGTTTTTGCACGTGTCTCGTACGACGTTTTTTAGTACAGATGGCCCTCCGAAGTTTTGGACCTGACGTAAAATGACACACTTCTCGCACTAGAGCCTAAAATAGTCACCATTTGTACTAAACAGTATCTTTTGTCCATTTTGGTATTAAATACCTATTAATAAGACCAAAAAGACAAACAATACTTATGGGCTTGCTAAGTTAGGAGACAATGAATATGCCACCAGATAGATAGGCGCGGTGTGATTGTGTACTGATTAGTCGTGCAGCTGTGGATGTGTATTGACTCGTCTTGCAGCTGATGATACTTTGTATTGAACGCTCGAAAGCACTGTTTTCTCGCAGTTTAGCCCGTTTGGCAGTTTCGTTTAGTACACACTCGGATGCCGGCTACGAGGTGGATGTGTACTGCAGTGTTATTCACTAAGGAAACCGCCTTGCTGTCAGCGCTGTGTCAGCGCTGCGGCAGTGTCGAGCCTAAAACTGGTATTCACTAATGTACTTTAAACGACACTAGTGCTCGGCGACGAATGCGGCGTGAGCTGGAACTACACTGCGTCGAGAGTTTGACGTTTAATGTACGAGCTTCGTATTCTCTAACGAAAAACAGCGACGAACTCGCCCACAACCTCGCTCACAGCCTCGATTCCTAATGTCAAATAAAACAGCTAGGATTTTAGACAAGGCTCGCGTCGAGCTCGCTGACGAACGCAGCGTCGAATGTGTGAATAAGAGATTAGTATAGCTGACTTGTCGTGCAGCCGCGCGGCCGCGCCTGCCTCGCCGCGCCGCACTCGGCCGGCTACGAGGTGGCTGTGTACTGACTTGTCGTGCAGCTGATGGTCCCGCCGCGCCCGCAGCAGCTGCAGCGCGCGCAGCACGCCGAGCGACGCGAGCCTCGCTTGCCGCGCGGCCGCGCCTGCCTCGCCGCGCCGCACTCGGCCGGCTACGAGGATGTGTACTGACTTGTCGTGCAGCTGATGGTCCCGCCGCGCCCGCAGCAGCTGCAGCGCGCGCAGCACGCCGAGCGACGCGAGCCGAGCTTGCCGCGCGGCCGCGCCTGCCTCGCCGCGCCGCACTCGGTCGGCTACGAGGATGTGTACTGACTTGTCGTGCAGCTGATGGTCCCGCCGCGCCCGCAGCAGCTGCAGCGCGCGCAGCACGCCGAGCGACGCGAGCCTCGCTTGCCGCGCGGCCGCGCCTGCCTCGCCGCGCCGCACTCGGCCGGCTACGAGGATGTGTACTGACTTGTCGTGCAGCTGATGGTCCCGCCGCGCCCGCAGCAGCTGCAGCGCGCGCAGCACGCCGAGCGACGCGAGCCTCGCTTGCCGCGCGGCCGCGCCTGCCTCGCCGCGCCGCACTCGGCCGGCTACGAGGATGTGTACTGACTTGTCGTGCAGCTGATGGTCCCGCCGCGCCCGCAGCAGCTGCAGCGCGCGCAGCACGCCGAGCGACGCGAGCCTCGCTTGCCGCGCGGCCGCGCCTGCCTCGCCGCGCCGCACTCGGCCGGCTACGAGGATGTGTACTGACTTGTCGTGCAGCTGATGGTCCCGCCGCGCCCGCAGCAGCTGCAGCGCGCGCAGCACGCCGAGCGACGCGAGCCTCGCTTGCCGCGCGGCCGCGCCTGCCTCGCCGCGCCGCACTCGGCCGGCTACGAGGATGTGTACTGACTTGTCGTGCAGCTGATGGTCCCGCCGCGCCCGCAGCAGCTGCAGCGCGCGCAGCACGCCGAGCGACGCGAGCCGAGCTTGCCGCGCGGCCGCGCCTGCCTCGCCGCGCCGCACTCGGCCGGCTACGAGGATGTGTACTGACTTGTCGTGCAGCTGATGGTCCCGCCGCGCCCGCAGCAGCTGCAGCGCGCGCAGCACGCCGAGCGACGCGAGCCGAGCTTGCCGCGCGGCCGCGCCTGCCTCGCCGCGCCGCACTCGGTCGGCTACGAGGATGTGTACTGACTTGTCGTGCAGCTGATGGTCCCGCCGCGCCCGCAGCAGCTGCAGCGCGCGCAGCACGCCGAGCGACGCGAGCCGAGCTTGCCGCGCGGCCGCGCCTGCCTCGCCGCGCCGCACTCGGTCGGCTACGAGGATGTGTACTGACTTGTCGTGCAGCTGATGGTCCCGCCGCGCCCGCAGCAGCTGCAGCGCGCGCAGCACGCCGAGCGACGCGAGCCGAGCTTGCCGCGCGGCCGCGCCTGCCTCGCCGCGCCGCACTCGGCCGGCTACGAGGATGTGTACTGACTTGTCGTGCAGCTGATGGTCCCGCCGCGCCCGCAGCAGCTGCAGCGCGCGCAGCACGCCGAGCGACGCGAGCCTCGCTTGCCGCGCGGCCGCGCCTGCCTCGCCGCGCCGCACTCGGCCGGCTACGAGGATGTGTACTGACTTGTCGTGCAGCTGATGGTCCCGCCGCGCCCGCAGCAGCTGCAGCGCGCGCAGCACGCCGAGCGACGCGAGCCGAGCTTGCCGCGCGGCCGCGCCTGCCTCGCCGCGCCACACGAGGTTGCTCGCTACGAAGAGGGCCGCCTCTTGGAGTTTGCTCTCGGGATGTGCCTGCGATTTTAAGCACAGTAATAGTCAGTTCCCCTCGAGAAATCCCAATTTACCCTTATCTTAACGCTATTACGGCTCGACCACGGACACGAACGAATTGCGGCGCGACAAGCATTTTATCTGCTCATTGGGCGATCGGCACGCGCAACGCGCGGTTGTTAGTTAGGGTCACACGTAATGATTACGAAAAAGGATTGCCGCGCCGCGCCGCGCCGCAATCCGCGTGTCCGTAGCCGAGTCGTTAGACTAAAAAATACGATGTCATAATGGAAAACCATAGATTACAGTTACAAAGTATACTTTTTTAAAATGTCAGTCATTTAATTGACAAATCAAAGCAGGAAATCAAAAATATAAGATATCATATACCAAAGAAAAGAGGCAAATCATTTGAAAATCTTTCATAATAAAACTTGCAAAATAATAGAATAGAATAGAATTCATTTATTTGGTGTAAAAAGGTAAACTTAAATTAAAATACATCTTAAACTAAAAACAACTCCAAAATGGATGCCACTCAGCATATGCCGCTAGCTAAAAATTTTAGCCATGGCGTTGGTTTTCAGGGCAACCAGAATACATGATAGGTACATTAACATTAACCAAAAGTAACATAATAAAGCAGGAGAGGACATCAAAATTACAGAGAACACATTGACAAATTAAAGAGAGCAAAAGATCAGTACGAGCATAGTACCTAGTGAAGGCTCGTGGATTAGACTACATTTATTTATTCGCTATTGAAGAAAAAGAAGAAGAAGGATAGTGTTTATTCAGGAACCCAGTACAAAACACAACTGTCAACTAAGAAAATAATATATTAAATTAAACTAATATAAAAAATTATTGATTAGTCCAGCACGTCAGCTTATGTGTTAGAAATTTGAAGATTAATTAAATACTGTTTCGTCTTGACTTTAAAATTTGTTAACGACGTACTATTTCGAATAGGTGGTGGCAAGCTGTTTCAACACTTTGTGGCAGCGTAGCGAAAGCTGCCACGAAAAGCAGGCGTTCTGTGCTTAGGCCCAATAAGTCGTTGCGCACCACGTACCTGGCGTGTAGAGAATCTTAATTTGTCAAATAAATATGACGGTTGTTTGGTATGTATGACTCCAAAGATCATCGAGGATAAATGTAAGGTACGCAAGGCCGCCATGTTGAGCACTTTATTATTTTTTTAAAAAGGTGACTGGAGTAAAAAAATAGAATTTATTAAAAAATGGGTAAGAATGCAATGTCACTTACCAGGTAATCGACCAACTTCCGTAGCACGTCCTCGTTGGCCATTATGAGATCCTTCGCTTTCTCGCCATCGCCGATGTTGCCCAATATGCAAAGGGCTTGTTCCTTTACCTCCGCAGGATATGAGCCTTCCAGCACTACTATCACCGCCTAAAACAGATTACAAAGTTTTTATATTTACATTGGTCTCTCTTGATTATTGGAGACCATTTTGTGCCACTTAGTTTTTTTTTTTTATATTCACGTATACTTTGTGTTTTAATGTGTATATATTGTTGTGTCACAAATAAATGTTTTTTTTTTTCTTTCTTATGTCGTTGCGCCACAAAAGCTATGTTTGATTTATGACTTTGAAATAGTAATATGTATAGCAACAGCACACAAAGGGTATTAAATTATTGATTATAATCCCGCATTTCGCGGTTTCTAAAGGCGCAACGACGTAGGGCGTTTGTGCACTACAATGACTTTTACTGTCCGGCAGACTGAGTTTTCATGGTCCGATATGGCATGAAAAAAACGGATGATTGGCTTGTGCACTTGTCCGTCTTTTTACCGTCCGGTAGTCCGGTTTTTTACGGTTCAATTTTGTAAAATCGGACTATCGGGGACGGTAAAAGTCAGTGCAATTCCGGACGCAGTGCACAAGCATTAACACGTTTTTCATAGCTGTCATCTCGGATCGGAAAAATACTGTCCGGAATGGGGAAAAGTAAAATGTCGGACGGTAAAATTACGTACAGTGCACAAGCTACTACAGTAGAACCCGCTTAATACGATTCTGAGGGGACCGAGCAAAAAAAGCGTATTATACGGGAAATCGTATTAAACGTGAGAAAAAAAACTAGTACTATTTTGTGTAATTTTTTATTTATTTAGAATAAAAAACAAAACAACGTCCATTTCCATTAGAAAGCGATGTATCAGTCGAGCACTATAACTATAACCTTGTTTAGGGACTTTTATTGTGCCCTGATCCATCGGTTGCAGTTTGATCGTGGCATTAGAGGGTACGAAAACAAGCTTAAAATTCTTTAGTTCAACTCCTTTGGGATGAGCTGGGCAGTTATCGATGAACAGAAATATCTGTCTGCATTTCACCTGGAAATCGTCGTCTAAAGCTTTGAACCACTCAACAAAGCGATTACCGGTCATCCAAGCTCAAGATTGGCCATCATAATATTTTACAGGTAAAGATCTGACATTTTTAAAGCAACGTGGGTTTTTTGCCTTACCGATCACCAATAGGTACAAACATATCTTTACTGGCAGCGGTATCGCAAGAATCGTGTAATTAGTACAGTACAATTAGATCCGATTTTTGTCACCCGCATAAATAAAGTTGTAAAGTAATGCAAATAGGGGGTTTTAATGGTGTATTAAGCGGGATGCGAGTCGTATTAACCGTGAAAAAATGTATGAAATCAGGGCTCAGGTTGCAGGGACCGCCGTAAAATGGCGTATAATGCGGGAAATCGTATTAAACGTGATCGTCTTAAGCGGGTTCTACTGTATATACATTTAATGGCGTGGCATATCGGACCGTAAAAAACCGGACTACCGGACGGTAAAAGTCATTGTAGTGCACAAACGCCCGTAAGGTAATAGTTATTATGATACTTGTAATATTAGAAAGTGGTAGTATTATTACAAGCTTTAATTTATTGTCTGTCACGTTGTCTGCTTGTCTGTAATCAAAACGAACGAGTTTTCGCTTCCCGGTTATAATGATATGGGGCTGGTCTGATGATGGAGTCTAAAGAAAGAACGAAACGACGCAATCCTTATCGAGTTTGAGTTCGTTGGTCTGGCTGGTATTAATGAGAATAATGAGTACTACAATAAAATTATTCAAGAAAGAATATAGCGATAAAAACTAATATCAATAATGTTAATTTTGACATAATGTTGCCTCGTGGACAGAAGATTGCGTAGTAAGCCTAGCGTCTTCGTAAAGACCCATCTGTACGCATCGCTAACAATAAATAGACAGCAACAAAATCTGTAGAAATAATTACCTGCATAACCTGCGACGAATATTCTCATAATGGCATCAATATGTTGCCGCGTGGACAGCAGATTGCATATCAAGCCTAATGTCTTCGTAATGAGTTATCTGTCCGCATCGCTATCAATAAATAGACAGCATCTAAATCTGTACAAATAATTACCTGCATAACCTGCGACGAGTATTCGCTCATAATGGCATCAATATGTTGCCGCGTGGACAACAGATTGCGTAGCAAGCCTTCTTCGTAATGAGTTATCTGTCCGCATCGCTATCAATAAATAGACAGCATCGAATCTGTAGAAATAATTACCTGCATAACCTGCGACGAATATTCGCTCATAATGGCTTCAATATGTTGCCGCATGGACAGCAGATTGCGTAGCAAGCCTAGTGTCTTCGTAATGAGTTATCTATCCGCATCGCTATCAATAAATAGACAGCATCTAAATCTGTACAAATAATTACCTGCATAACCTGCGACAAATAATGGCATCAATATGTTGCCGCGTGGACAACAGATTGCGTAGCAAGCCTAGTGTCTTCGTAATGAAATGAGTTATCTGACCGTATCGCTATCAATAAATAGACAGCATCTAAATCTGTAGAAATTATTACCTGCATAACATGCGACGAATATTCGCTCATAATGGCATCAATATGTTGCCGCGTGGACAACAGATTGCGTAGCAAGCCTAGTGTCTTCGTAATGAGTTATCTGTCCGCATCGCTATCAATAAATAGACACTATAGACCAGGGATCGGATACCGGTTTTTGCTCCATACAAAAGAACGGTTCGAATTCCGTTCTTTTTCGTTCTTCGGTTTATAATTCTTTTGTTAACGGAATCATCGAAAAATTTGATGTTAATAATTACATAAAATGTTGAATACTACATAAAGAGCGTAAAACATTTTAAAATCTTGAGCTATATCGAGGTTTTCCTAAAAAACCGGTTCCGATCCCTGCTATAGACAGCATCTAAATCGGTAGAAAAAATTACCTGCATAAGCTGCGACGAATATTCGCTCATAATGGCATCAATATGTTGTCGCACGTGGACATCAGATTGCGTAGCAAGCCTAGTGTCTTCGTAATGAGTTATCTGTCCGCATCGCTATCAATATAGACAGCATCTAAATCTGTAGAAAGAATTACCTGCATAACCTGCGACGAATATTCGCTCATAATGGCATCAATATGTTGTCGCACGTGGACATCAGATTGCGTAGCAAGCCTAGTGTCTTCGTAATGAGTTATCTGTCCGCCTCGCTATCAATATAGACAGCATCTAAATCTGTAGAAAGAATTACCTGCATAACCTGCGACGAATATTCGCTCATAATGGCATCAATATGTTGCCGCGTGGACAACAGATTGCGTAGCAAGCCTAGTGTCTTCGAAATGAGTTATCTGTCCGCATCGCTATCAATAAATAGACAGCATCTGAATCTGTAGAAATAATTACCTGCATAACCTGCGACGAATATTCGCTCAAAATGGCATCAATATGTTGCCGCGTGGACAGCAGATTGCGTAGCAAGCCTAGTGTCTTCGTAATGAGTTATCTGTCCGCATCACTATCAATAAATAGACAGCATCTAAATCTGTAGAAATAATTACCTGCATAACCTGCGACGAATATTCGCTTATAATGGCATCAATATGTTGCCGCGTGGACAGCGGATTGCGAAGCAAGCCTAGTATCTTCGTAATGAGAATAAGTTATCTGTCCGCATCGCTATCAATAAATAGACAGCATCAAAATCTGTAGAAATAATTACCTGCATAACCTGCGACGAATATTCGCTCATAATAGCGTCAATATGTTGCCGCGTGGACAGTAGATTGCGTAGCAAGCCTAGTGTTTTCATAATGACCCGTGTGTCCGCGTCACTCAATAGGCGGAACATTTGTTCCGTGCCGAGGCAGCTTAGGATGCGTTGCTTTACTTTTTGCTCGGCCTGCAATATAATAGTACATTACGACACAAGCAAGTGCGAAAAACATGAAATTAAACAACCAGTGGCGATGTTTTAAATCGACTAGAGTTACGAATTTCGTTTTTGCACGTGTCTCGTACGACGCTTTTTAGTACAGATGGCCCTCCGAAGTTTTGGACCTGACGTAAAATGACCCACTTCTCGCACTAATGTAATGTTGATATAAAAATAATGTTGTACGTCAAAGTCAAATGGTTGTTCAAAAGCTTTCAGTAGGCCACGTACTAACATACCAATCGTGTGTCACATAAAATTAAAACTAGCGAGTTACATTTTCATACCTACCTTGTATGAAAATGTAACTAAAAGTGTCAGTGCAAAAAAAATTACGACTCATAAAATAAACCTTATGTATTCTACAATAAAGTCCATTTTAAACAACGTGACAAGGTACCTTTCCGTTTGCAGTAATTCACACAAAATATACTCTGATCAACCAGGGCCCTATCCCACCAATGTTACAATTGTAAATTACAATTTACATATTACATATATGTAGATAATACAAGCGAGCGTATCACAAAAATTACATATTACAAATTTGTATCGGAAAATTTCTACAAATATGTAATTGTAGTGATAAATCTACAATTCGGTGTATCACAAAACTTTACATATTACATGTGGTTTTCCGGGAAAATTTACATATTTGTAGTCTACAATTGTACGTAAAAGTTTTGTGTTACGATGAATTGTAATAAAATGCGTACAATTTTGTAGAATTGTAGCTACAAATCTACAATTCTATCACTGCGTGTAAAAAGTACAATCTCATTACAAGAGTTCCATTCTACCTTTATGGAGTCCGTTCCCTGACGCTATAATTCTATACAGTGTGTTACCATGACCCAGGCTTTTACGAAAATGGGTAATAATACGCATTACTGGCAATCGTTTTCAAGTATTAAGAGTTGACAAATATTTAAATTAACGGTACAATTATTTTTATTACGTTCGAACGATCAATGCAACGCGTGTACTGCTTAGTTGTCAAACGCACAGATAAAATATAGGGAAGATTCCGTGTATTAAGACATACATGAACAAACTATTGTCATCCTTCACCCCATCTCAAGACGTATTCCATAAGGAAAAAGAGACAAATAAAGTAGCTCTACTTGGTCGTGAACTCCATCAACGACTCCATTTTCTTGAACAATGCTACCAACCTGACTAGATAAAATGTCATTACTATTAGTGATGTCCAATGTCCAGTCTTCAATCGTATACTTTTATCGTCAATAATAATATTTTTACCAAATTAGGTAGCGAATACAGTAGGAATAAACCTTATTTCCTACTCAAAATCACGATCTTCTTCGATCGTGATTTCAAAATCTACATTTTAGGATAAAAATAAAATCACAAAGTTAACGAAATATTTTCTTTAATTAAAATGTCATAATGAGGGTTTCCTAAAACGTATGCCACTAGTTGGCGCCACTTAGCCGTAAGGTCCCGCTAAGAAACACAATTATCTAGCCCCAAAGAAAGACTAAGTAAATGTTTTTTTTTTTTTTAAATAAAGTTTAAATTTTTTAATGATTTTTTTTTTACTCATACAAAATATTTAAACCAGAAACTATAAACATAGAATTTAGACAAGTTTCTGGACCTGCTCCCGCCCTGGTGATTTCAGAAAACTCTCATTATAACATGTTTTATGGACTTATCATTCCTTAAAGCATACCTAACAATTTTGGTATGATGGCTTCTTTATAATTAAATTAATCAGTCTACACAAGTATCACATGAGCGTCATTATTAAACTAAACTTAATTTACTTGCTGGTTGACATGACATTGGATGATTACCAAATATGGTGGGTAGTACGTCAGAATGTAATCACTTATGCGCGTACCCTTGCCTGAAACAACAGCTTAAAATTGTGCGGAGCATATTTTTGAATACTCTTTAGGGTACCAGTCGTCTGCCTTTTTGATATTTTTGACCCATAATAGCCTTTGTTCAGTGTCCAGTGGAAACCTGTTGGACATTAAAAACATCGATTCATTTTTGAGTTGACTATCAATACATTTATCGATATCACGATCGGTCTCTTAAGTACCACACTATGCGATACAAATGTTTGAATCCCACTATTTATAATTACATTACGAATGTAAATACAAATGTTTTAATCACAAAACTACACATATGTATCCGACAACAAATATTGAATAAGATTTTCAGTTACTTTTACCTTAATAAGGTTCGAAATCTTAAAATTCAAGTCAAAACTAAATTGCCGGTGAAACGTAATGTCTTTATTTTGTTCATTCAGGTAACCCTGGCGGTTTTTACACCCTGGAACCACACAAGTCATCACTTTTATCACATTCCGTGCACTTATCGAACAGAAATATACATGAAAAGCTTTATTTTAATCACTTTTACTATTTGCGGTTTAGGTGCACTAGTATACACAAACAAAGATCGTTGACAGGCATTGCCGGCGTCACCCACAGATAAAATAGACTCGGTCTATCAATTTTATATGTCTATGGTCAAACGTTGCGAGTGGCTGCGATCTGTCATTGTCAAGTGCCAATTAACGATTTATTTTGAAGTACATTGCTTCTCAATTAACTTTTCTTAGAAAGTTAATTACTTTTAAAATTAGGATTTTTAAACAAATAATTAAGAAAGGTGACAAGTCTGATATAAGAAATTACCGCCCTATTAGTCTTGTCTCCCACATTTATAAAATGTTCCTGAAAATTATAGAGCTCCGTATTTCTGGAACACTCGATCGCCACCAACCACCTGAACAAGCAGGTTTCCGACCCGGGCTGTCCACCACTGACCACCTGCATACTCTTAATCAAGTTATCGAAAAGTGCCAAGAATATAATGTACCCGTCTACCTCGCATTTGTCGATTATGCCAAAGCATTTGACAGCCTTTCGCACAATTCTATCTTTACAGCTTTGCGTAATCAAGACATAGATCCGGGATACATTCAACTAATCGCTAACATCTACAGTTGCAGTACCGCAGCCATAAAATTGCAATCATCTGGTGTGTCGTTCAATATTCAAAAAGGAGTCAAGCAAGGAGATCCGTTATCGCCGAAGCTTTTTACCAGCACACTGGAACACGTCTTCCGGAAGCTTATGCCAGGTTGGGGAGAGAGGGGCTTAGTCGTCGGAGAGAGAAGATTAACTAATCTTCGATTTGCCGACGACATCGTTCTGTTTTCCTCAGCAGCTTCCGAGTTACAACTAATGTTAGAAGATCTAAGTAATGCAAGCCTCGAGGTTGGGTTAGAGATGAACATGTCCAAAACAAAGCTCATGACCAACAGCACCATACGTAGGATTGAGGTAAACGGTAACAACATTGCATATGTCGACGAGTACCTATACTTGGGCCAACTAGTTTCCTTTCAGGCGCGACAAGAGAAGGAAGTCGATAGACGGACTGAAAACGCCTGGAGGAGCTATTGGTCCATGAAGCACTTGATGAAAGGTGAACTCCCACTTTCACTTAAGCGGAGGCTCATGGACATATGCATACTGCCAATCCTCACCTACGGTGCTCAGACTTGGTCGTTGACATCATCTCAAAGGTTCAAACTCGGGGTTTGCCAGCGAGCTATGGAGCGCAGCATATTAGGTGTGAAACTACAGGACAGAATCCGGAACACTACGCTGCGCTCCCAGACTAAGATAGTGGATGTAACTTGGAAGCAGGCTAAACTGAAGTGGGACTGGGCTGGTCACGTCTGTCGGATGCCGAGTGAACTGTGGGCCAAGATAGCCACAGAGTGGCAGCCCGACAGCTCCAATCGGAGACGCGGCAGACCTCGTCGGCGATGGCGGGACGAGCTGGACTCCTTTTTGAAAGAGTGGCCGGAGGCAGGTCGACATAGATCAGATTGGAGAAAATGGGGGGAGGCCTTTGCCCAGCAGTGGGACACTATAGGCTCACAATAATAATAAATAATAATAATAAAACAAATAATGCACATGGTTTGGCTAAGAATCTGCATCTCAATCCTCGGTTCAAATAAAAGCCTGCATCATGTTAATACACTGTATATTATAGCGTTCAATATATTTCACTTTTTCTAACTGATTTGTAATCTCTTTCCATTTCTGTATTTTTACATCATGGGTTAAAGTATTGCTACATCTTCCAAATAAAATCTCTTTATTCACTAAAATGAGAGTCAAAACCGTTATTTTATCTTAAAAACGCATTTTAGAAATTGCACAATAGGAGCCCAGAAAATATCAATCACGTATTAACACAGAAACTTGGAAGGTATTTTTACCGCTTTTTAAAAGGTATCAAACTACCCGCAACATAAAAGAAGTTCCTTGTCGAAGAAATTACTGCAAATACAATTCTACATATACAAACATGTAATCTACATATTTGTTAAATTTACAAATTGTAATAAATACAATTTTACATATTACACAAATATGTAAATTGTAAACTACATTGACACACATACATGCTTTGTGTTACGGTTATTTGTAATGCATATATTTGTAGAATACAGACTTGTCGCTTCTACATAAGTGTAATATTTGTGGTACGTTTTTATGTAAACAATTCTACAAATTTGTCACATTTTACATATGTAAAGTTTAGTGGGATAGGGCCCAGCTTGTGTGATGTTTTTTTTTTATTTGCCGACTTTTTTACTAACAGGCTTGTGGGACAGAGTACATAAGGAAAAATGGGCAGTTTTGGCAATTCAGTAGTGTACCATTAGCAATAATACCTATACAGGGTGCTCGCGAGGAAACCGCAAGATTTTAACTATGCATTCTAGACATCAAAATAAACAAAAAATAATAAGAGTCCTAATGTCAAATTCCACAAAAAAAAATCTTTTTTTTATACTTTTTGAATACTTTTTAACATTTCCAATACTTTTTATCATAACAAGAATTTGTTAAAATTAATTTCTTAAATGTTTTTTTTAGCGACAGGTTTTTTCGTCAAGTCTATTCTTATTTTTTGATTGTCAGGCAAAAGATGTGGTAATATTAGAACACATTGTGGTAGCATTGTAATCAAAAATTAGTTTTATGACTAGTTACGTCGAAAAACTTTTTCCGAAAAAAGGTTAATTATCTCTGGAACCAAGCCGAATCCAGGAAATTTTATATAACATAAAATACTCTAAATATGAGGAATTCAGCATTAAAATCTTGCGGGTTCCTCACGAGCACCCTGTAGATAGGGCATAGAGACGATTTTGAATGGCATTATAGCAACAACCACTATGATCACGCTGCAATCAGCAATTTTCAAAACTCTACTACATTACAGAAGGCATGTTTTTCCATGATGAACTTCCCCGATTAAGATACATTTAAACTTGCCTGAAAAGCCATATTCATTAACGCCCAAATACCATTCAGTCTTAAAGCAGCTTCTGGCCTCTTTGTCAAGTTGCATAACATTTCTACAGCACCTGAAACAAATACACATAACAAACATCAATTTTTTCGTCCAAAAATGTTTTTTTAAGTAAAAAGCAGTAGTAACAACTTTAAACTAGACTATTTTGTATATGATCTTTGTTGTCCAGTCAAAGACAAAATAAGGTGTACACAAAAATGTTCAAAAATATGTCCCAGTGCACTCTAATTCTGTGTAATAAGAACGTCGTAACATATTTATGAGCGGATTCTTTCGATACTTATTTTTGCACTAGACTGTCCGACTTTGTCGCTTGCTATAGAGGCGCTTAGACAGTTAATTCGTATGAAGGTACAAGCCACACTACAAATAAAGGCTGTCCCAAAAATAACGCAAGATTTGAAATCCATGAAAAATACTTATTTCTCGATTTAATCATAAAGCACAAAGAATAGTGATTAGTATGGTAAAGCACGCCGAGAAATTACTTCCAAGGCTTTGCTGTGACATAAACATAACACTCTTTTGTTCAAATGTTCTATATTTGCACATTTATGGCTGAATTTCGTTGCTGCATTATGGAATCACATCCTTCAAACCATGGGTGATCGAGAGCTTGCTGAAATAGAACGTTGACTATAAATAACCCCATAAAACAAATCAATTATGTCAAATCGCAATATTTGAGATTCACTGAAATGAACGCAAAACGGCCAGAAAATGGAGACAAAACAGTTTTTCGACTAGGGTGATTTGCTATTATAATACTTAGTGTACTTTATGTATATGTCAGAGAATAAAATAATATTTGGTCAGTGTGCATTTTTATTAAATTTAAATCTTGCGTTATTTTTGGGAAACCCTTTACAAAAACTCACAATTAGATTCAAATAATGTCAAAATAATGATTACCTTGGTCCAACATAGGTTCCTTAGCCGGTGAGAACTCCAATAGAAGGTTGCAGAGCGTGGACGAGCCGACGGTCAGGAGTTCGGTGCCGGGCGAGTCACTTAGCAGTTGCATGAGAGGTCTCCAAACGGCATGATCCTATAGTAATATAAGTATTAACCTTGTCATTGCAATTTGTATCTACTCAGCAGGCAATAAAACTGATTTTAGTTTGTTCGAAATTTTTACAAAACAAAAGCAACTCCATTCTAATTTAACCCTTAACTTGGCAGTGTATCTTAAAAGATGCATACTTTTTGACCCAATTTTTGTATTTTTTTAAAGACAGAATTTTTGCTCTACACAGCGGCGAGGAGGCTAGAACGCACGATTTTTTTAAGAATTTAAAAAAATCGTCCGTTCTTCCAAGTTTAGGGTTTACAATTTAGCTTGTTCGATGCGAATAAATACTACAAAACGTAAAATTTTCGGACATACTGAAATCAACTTTATTTCCTGCCGAGTAGGTAAAAAATTAAATGGCAAATCTGGATTTTTTCTTGTATGGCTGGGCCGTAGGAGGTTATGATATTTATTTTAATACATGATTTGATTTTTTTTTTTTTTTATTATATTAAAGAAGTTTTTGAAATATTACCTGGAATGTGGTTCGTAGTTGCTGAACAGATCTCGAGAGTGAGTGTAGACACCTCACTGCCGATAGTCGTACCTAAAATAAATGTAAAACACTTGATTAAGGTATTAATATTGGCTCGATTAACTTTTTTGTGACCGTTATTCTGTACTCGTACTTCTAGTAAGTAGTGTTCTATGGACGGGCTACTAAGAACAAGATTTATAACTATTTTAATCCTAGAAAACCTTGAGATTGATATCTAACGCGTATTCATAGTAACTGGTGTCACCCAAGAAGGGTAAATCAAAAAAGTATATAACTTATTGCTGCGTTAAGGACCAATCATACGATGTCGCATTTAGAACAGCGACATTCGTCTGGCGTAGTGATAGTATTATAATAATGATCAATTGCATGTAAAAAAATATGATTTTAATAGTGTGTGTCCCAGTTACAACAGAGTTTTAGATTGTTATCGCAGATTAAAGTTGCAGGGGCTCATGCATAAATCATCCGAAGTTTTTTCGGCTACTTTTGGACGCAGGTTCTGGGTTGTTCATCCCATTAACAACATGCCCCTCAACCAATCAACCCATGTGTCTAAATAATTATCTTCCTGATATCCTCATCGTTGGCGCCAAGCGACGCGCAGCATTTAAAGGATTCCTGGATGCTTAGCCAAGTTGTTGACAAAGACAGTTAGCTGGCTTTCGTTTACGATTGACGACTAAGCGTTAGCGATTGGCAACTTGTCTAAGCACCCTTATAACTTTTACCATTCTTAGACACTTACCGCAGGCTCTGGATTGTTCATCCCATTAACGACATGCACCATCAACCCATGTGTCTCAATGATCCTCTTCCTAATGTCCTCATCGTTGGCGCCAAGCGACGCGCAGCATTTAAAGGATTCCTTCTAACTTTTACCATTGCAATCATTTATAGATTCTTAGACACTTACCGCAGGGTCTGGATTGTTCATCCCATTAACGACATGCACCATCAACCCGTGTGTCTCAATGATCCTCTTCCTGATATCTTCATCGTTGGCGCCGAGCGACGCAAAGTATTCAAAGGATTCCTTCTAACTTTTACCATTGCAATCATTCATAGATTCTTAGACACTTACAGCAGGCTCTGGATTGTTCATCCCATTAACGACATGCACCATCAACCCATGTGTCTCAATGATCCTCTTCCTAATGTCCTCAACATTGGCGCCAAGCGACGCAAAGTATTTAAAGGATTCCTTCTAACTTGTACCATTGCAATCATTCATAGATTCTTAGACACTTACCGCAGGCTCTGGATTGTTCATCCCATTAACGACATGCACCATCAACCCATGTGTCTCAATGATCCTCTTCCTAATGTCCTCATTATTGGCGCCAAGCGACGCAAAGTATTCAAAGGATTCCTTCTAACTTTTACCATTGCAATCATTCATAGATTCTTAGACACTTACAGCAGGCTCTGGATTGTTCATCCCATTAACGACATGCACCATCAACCCATGTGTCTCAATGATCCTCTTCCTAATGTCCTCAACATTGGCGCCAAGCGACGCAAAGTATTTAAAGGATTCCTTCTAACTTGTACCATTGCAATCATTCATAGATTCTTAGACACTTACCGCAGGCTCTGGATTGTTCATCCCATTAACGACATGCACCATCAGCCCATGTGTCTCAATGATCCTCTTCCTAATGTCCTCAACATTGGCGCCAAGCGACGCAAAGTATTTAAAGGATTCCTGATAACTTTTACCATTGCAATCATTCATAGATTCTTAGACACTTACAGCAGGCTCTGGATTGTTCATCCCATTAACGACATGCACCATCAACCCATGTGTCTCAATGATCCTCTTCCTAATGTCCTCAACATTGGCGCCAAGCGACGCAAAGTATTTAAAGGATTCCTTCTAACTTGTACCATTGCAATCATTCATAGATTCTTAGACACTTACCGCAGGCTCTGGATTGTTCATCCCATTAACGACATGCACCATCAACCCATGTGTCTCAATGATCCTCTTCCTAATGTCCTCATTATTGGCGCCAAGCGACGCAAAGTATTCAAAGGATTCCTTCTAACTTTTACCGTTGCAATCATTCATAGATTCTTAGACACTTACAGCAGGCTCTGGATTGTTCATCCCATTAACGACATGCACCATCAACCCATGTGTCTCAATGATCCTCTTCCTAATGTCCTCAACATTGGCGCCAAGCGACGCAAAGTATTTAAAGGATTCCTTCTAACTTGTACCATTGCAATCATTCATAGATTCTTAGACACTTACCGCAGGCTCTGGATTGTTCATCCCATTAACGACATGCACCATCAGCCCATGTGTCTCAATGATCCTCTTCCTAATGTCCTCAACATTGGCGCCAAGCGACGCAAAGTATTTAAAGGATTCCTGATAACTTTTACCATTGAAATCATTCATAGATTCTTAGACACTTACCGCAGGCTCTGGATTGTTCATCCCATTAACGACATGCACCATCAGCCCATGTGTCTCAATGATTCTCTTCCTGATATCTTTATCGTTGGCGCCAAGCGACGCAAAGTATTTAAAGGATTCCTTCTAACTTTTACCATTGCAATCATTCATAGATTCTTAGACACTTACCGAAGGCTCTGGATTGTTCATCCCATTAACGACATGCACCATCAACCCATGTGTCTCAATGATTCTCTTCCTAATGTCCTCATCATTGGCGCCAAGCGACGCAAAGTATTTAAAGGATTCCTTCTAACTTTTACCATTGCAATCATTCATAGATTCTCAGACACTTACCGCAGGCTCTGGATTGTTCATCCCATTAACGACATGCACCATCAGCCCATGTGTCTAAATAATTCTCTTCCTGATATCTTCATCATTGGCGCCAAGCGACGCAAAGTATTTAAAGGATTCCTTCTAACTTTTACCACTGCAATCATTCATAGATTCTTAGACACTTGCCGCAGGCTCTGGATTGTTCATCCCATTAACTTCATGCACCATCAACCCATGTGTCTCAATGATTCTCTTCCCAATGTCCTCATCATTGGCGCCAATCGACGCAAAGTATTTAAAGGATTCCTTCTAACTTTTACCATTACAATCATTCATAGATTCTTAGACACTTACCGCAGGCTCTGGATTGTTCATCCCATTAACGACATGCACCATCAGCCCATGTGTCTCAATGATTCTCTTCCTGATATCTTTATCGTTGGCGCCAAGCGACGCAAAGTATTTAAAGGATTCCTTCTAACTTTTACCATTGCAATCATTCATAGATTCTTAGACACTTACCGAAGGCTCTGGATTGTTCATCCCATTAACGACATGCACCATCAACCCATGTGTCTCAATGATTCTCTTCCTAATGTCCTCATCATTGGCGCCAAGCGACGCAAAGTATTTAAAGGATTCCTTCTAACTTTTACCATTGCAATCATTCATAGATTCTCAGACACTTACCGCAGGCTCTGGATTGTTCATCCCATTAACGACATGCACCATCAGCCCATGTGTCTAAATAATTCTCTTCCTGATATCTTCATCATTGGCGCCAAGCGACGCAAAGTATTTAAAGGATTCCTTCTAACTTTTACCACTGCAATCATTCATAGATTCTTAGACACTTGCCGCAGGCTCTGGATTGTTCATCCCATTAACTTCATGCACCATCAACCCATGTGTCTCAATGATTCTCTTCCCAATGTCCTCATCATTGGCGCCAATCGACGCAAAGTATTTAAAGGATTCCTTCTAACTTTTACCATTACAATCATTCATAGATTCTTAGACACTTACCGCAGGCTCTGGATTGTTCATCCTATTAACAACATGCACCATCAACCCATGTGTCTCAATGATCCTCTTCCTAATGTCCTCATCGTTGGCGCCAAGCGACGCGCAGCATTTAAAGGATTCCTTCTAACTTTTACCATTGCAATCATTTATAGATTCTTAGACACTTACCGCAGGGTCTGGATTGTTCATCCCATTAACGACATGCACCATCAACCCGTGTGTCTCAATGATCCTCTTCCTGATATCTTCATCGTTGGCGCCGAGCGACGCAAAGTATTCAAAGGATTCCTTCTAACTTTTACCATTGCAATCATTCATAGATTCTTAGACACTTACAGCAGGCTCTGGATTGTTCATCCCATTAACGACATGCACCATCAGCCCATGTGTCTCAATGATCCTCTTCCTAATGTCCTCAACATTGGCGCCAAGCGACGCAAAGTATTTAAAGGATTCCTGATAACTTTTACCATTGAAATCATTCATAGATTCTTAGACACTTACCGCAGGCTCTGGATTGTTCATCCCATTAACGACATGCACCATCAGCCCATGTGTCTCAATGATTCTCTTCCTGATATCTTTATCGTTGGCGCCAAGCGACGCAAAGTATTTAAAGGATTCCTTCTAACTTTTACCATTGCAATCATTCATAGATTCTTAGACACTTACCGAAGGCTCTGGATTGTTCATCCCATTAACGACATGCACCATCAACCCATGTGTCTCAATGATTCTCTTCCTAATGTCCTCATCATTGGCGCCAAGCGACGCAAAGTATTTAAAGGATTCCTTCTAACTTTTACCATTGCAATCATTCATAGATTCTCAGACACTTACCGCAGGCTCTGGATTGTTCATCCCATTAACGACATGCACCATCAGCCCATGTGTCTAAATAATTCTCTTCCTGATATCTTCATCATTGGCGCCAAGCGACGCAAAGTATTTAAAGGATTCCTTCTAACTTTTACCACTGCAATCATTCATAGATTCTTAGACACTTGCCGCAGGCTCTGGATTGTTCATCCCATTAACTTCATGCACCATCAACCCATGTGTCTCAATGATTCTCTTCCTAATATCTTCATCGTTGGCGCCAAGCGACGCAAAGTATTTAAAGGATTCCTTCTAACTTTTACCATTACAATCATTCATAGATTCTTAGACACTTACCGCAGGCTCTGGATTGTTCATCCCATTAACGACATGCACCATCAGCCCATGTGTCTAAATAATTCTCTTCCTGATATCTTCATCATTGGCGCCAAGCGACGCAAAGTATTTAAAGGATTCCTTCTAACTTTTACCATTACAATCATTCATAGATTCTTAAACACTTACCGCAGGCTCTGGATTGTTCATCCCATTAACGACATGCACCATCAGCCCATGTGTCTCAATGATTCTCTTCCTGATATCTTTATCGTTGGCGCCAAGCGACGCAAAGTATTTAAAGGATTCCTTCTAACTTTTACCATTGCAATCATTCATAGATTCTTAGACACTTACCGAAGGCTCTGGATTGTTCATCCCATTAACGACATGCACCATCAACCCATGTGTCTCAATGATTCTCTTCCTAATGTCCTCATCATTGGCGCCAAGCGACGCAAAGTATTTAAAGGATTCCTTCTAACTTTTACCATTGCAATCATTCATAGATTCTCAGACACTTACCGCAGGCTCTGGATTGTTCATCCCATTAACGACATGCACCATCAGCCCATGTGTCTAAATAATTCTCTTCCTGATATCTTCATCATTGGCGCCAAGCGACGCAAAGTATTTAAAGGATTCCTTCTAACTTTTACCACTGCAATCATTCATAGATTCTTAGACACTTGCCGCAGGCTCTGGATTGTTCATCCCATTAACTTCATGCACCATCAACCCATGTGTCTCAATGATTCTCTTCCTAATATCTTCATCGTTGGCGCCAAGCGACGCGCAGCATTTAAAGGATTCCTGGATGCTTAGCCAAGTTGTTGACAAAGACAGTTAACTGCCTTTCGTTTACGATTGACGACTAAGCGTCAGCGATTGGCAACTTGTCTAAGCACCCTTATAACTTTTACCATTCTTAGACACTTACCGCAGGCTCTGGATTGTTCATCCCATTAACGACATGCACCATCAGCCCATGTGTCTCAATGATCCTCTTCCTAATATCTTCATCGTTGGCGCCAAGCGACGCAAAGTATTTAAAGGGTTCCTGATAACTTTTACCATTCTTAGACACTTACCGCAGGCTCTAGATTGTTCATCCCATTAACGACATGCACCATCAACCCATGTGTCTCAATGATCCTCTTCCTAATGTCCTCATCGTTGGCGCCAAGCGGCGCAAAGTATTTAAAGGATTCCTTCTAACTTTTACCATTGCAATCAGTCATAGATTCTTAGACACTTACCGCAGGCTCTGGATTGTTCATCCCATTACCAACATGCACGATGGTGCATGTTGGTAATGGGATGGAATTATTTAGACACATGGATTGATGAATCCATGTGTCTAAATAATTCTCTTCCTGATATCCTCATCATTGGCGCCAAGCGACACAAAGTATTTAAAGGATTCCTTCTAACTTTTACCATTGCAATCATTCATAGATTCTTAGACACTTACCGAAGGCTCTGGATTGTTCATCCCATTAACGACATGCACCATCAACCCATGTGTCTCAATGATCCTCTTCCTAATGTCCTCATTATTGGCGCCAAGCGACGCAAAGTATTTAAAGGATTCCTTCTAACTTTTACCATTGCAATCATTCATAGATTATTACCCCCTTATTCATAAACGTCTGCTAACTTAACAAGCCGCTAAGTATTGTTTGTCCCTTTTGCTCTTATGGACACATTGCTAAGACCGAAAGGGACAAACCATTATTAACGGCTTGTTAAGTTAGCAGACGTTTATGAATAAGGGGGTTAGACACTTACCGCAGGCTCTGGATTGTTCATCCCATTAACGACATGCACCATCAACCCATGTGTCTCAATGATCCTCTTCCTAATGTCCTCATTATTGGCGCCAAGCGACGCAAAGTATTTAAAGGATTCCTTCTAACTTTTACCATTGCAATCATTCATAGATTATTACCCCCTTATTCATAAACGTCTGCTAACTTAACAAGCCGCTAAGTATTGTTTGTCCCTTTTGCTCTTATGGACACATTGCTAAGACCGAAAGGGACAAACCATTATTAACGGCTTGTTAAGTTAGCAGACGTTTATGAATAAGGGGGTTAGACACTTACCGCAGGCTCTGGATTGTTCATCCCATTAACGACATGCACCATCAATCCATATGTCTAAATAATTCTCTTCCTGATATCCTCATCATTGGCACCAAGCGACGCAAAGTATTTAAAGGATTCCTTCTAACTTTTACCATTACAATCCTTCATAGATTCTTAGACACTTACCGCAGGCTCTGGATTGTTCATCCCATTAACGACATGCACCATCAACCCATGTGTCTCAATGATTCTCTTCCTGATATCCTCATCGTTGGCGCCAAGCGACGCGCAGCATTTAAAGGATTCCTTGATGCTTAGCCAAGTTGTTGACAAAGACAGTTAGCTGGCTTTCGTTTACGATTGACGACTAAGCGTTAGCGATTGGCAACTTGTCTAAGCACCCTTATAATTTTTACCATTCTTAGACACTTACCGCAGGCTCAGGATTGTTCATCCCATTAACGACATGCACCATCAGCCCATGTGTCTCAATGATCCTCTTCCTGATATCTTCATCGTTGGCGCCGAGCGACGCGAAGCACTTAAAGGATTCCTGGATGCTTAGCCAAGTTGTTGACAAAAACAGTTAGCTGCCTTTCGTTTACGATTGACAACTAAGCGTTAGCGATTGGCAACTTGTCTAAGCACCCTTATAACTTTTACCATTCTTAGACACTTACCGCAGGCTCTGGATTGTTCATCCCATTAACGACATGCACCATCAGCCCATGTGTCTCAATGATCCTCTTCCTGATATCCTCATCGTTGGCGCCAAGCGACGCGAAGCACTTAAAGGCGCCTTGCTTCGCGGCCGCACTGTTGCAGTTCACGATGTCCGCTAGAGAGCTCATTAGGTGGTTTGATATGGCTGCTAGCCTTTGTAATGATGTGTCTACCTGGAAAAGAGGCGATATAAGGTACACTCGGGTAAGGTCGGACTATTTTTCGATGAGTTGAAAGGATGTCACAAAAAAAATCATATTTTTATTCTCACTAACTTTTACCTACAGATGTGTGAAATACGTGATAAAAAATTAATCAAGCTTTCAATATAAACTTACTTTAAAGCCAGTTACCCATTGGGGTTTTGATTCCCATTTCGAAGCTGGTTACGAAACTTTGGCTACGAAACGGTAAAGGACATATTTATACACAAACCAAGTAAAGAAAAGTGTTAAAATTTTCCTGATAAGTTGGCACAGTTTCTATACTATGAATAATTATTACTGAATATTCCAGTTAAACTTACTTCTGCTAGATACGCTAAAGTTTCTGCTGCCGTCGCTCTGATCTCCTCTGGCATTTCCTTTGTGCAGAGACGAGCGAGGCAGGGCAACGCTCCAAACACGACCCTGCAATAGATTAATATAATACGGACGAAAAAGCAAAGTCAAAGAGTCCGTCACTATTTCGTCGGTTGACAACCAAAACTCACTAAGTAACAAATACCTACTTGAAATGGAGCTCGTATCTAAGTTCCGATTCAATACTGACATAAGAGGTTGCGAAGCGTAGTGACAGTTTTTATAGTGAGTTTTGGTTGTCAGCCGACGATTTGATTCTTTTCCAAAACCGTACAACAGTAATGAAAAATCATATCGCGAATGTGTAAAAGCCATACCCATAACTGTGGAGGCGACACGAAAGGATGTCTGTCACTGGTGTAATTAGAATTTAGAATTCAGGGTTTATTTTGCAGTAGTACATTTTTGTCAGACCACATAGGTACAGTCACCACATGGGAACGTTGAGCCACTTGGCAATGGATGCAATTTAGTCGTGTAATATTATGGGTTCGGTATTTTTCGTTAGTAGGCACGATCGCGACATGACCGATGTTCCCCGATGATATGTCAGTCAAATACGAATCTTTGTTGCGTCAAAATTTCAGTATGTCAAAACTAGTTGAAATAATAAAAATTTCTTCGTCTACGAGACTTAAGGATTAGTCATCGGCCATTATTAAACGCTAGATGTCGTTGTTCCTAGAGGAAACTGGATAACGACAGTTCTTCATAGATTTGTCTAAAACCGTTTAGTAATTTATTCGTATTTGCTTCGAATCGGATGCCATGATTTATCTGACATTAATAGGCGAGGCATATTTTCCATTCAAGATCAAGATATTTATATAAATAGGCATGTTATCGAGCAATTTTAAATTATTTTTTTCATTGACAGAGACAAATGCTATTGCTGTCTTTATTATCATTCGTTACAGCTCAGTTGACGTTAGTCATAGATTTACAATAATAACGGGATACACAGTCCGCCGGAAAAAGTGGCACAAAAATTAAGCTGCAAATTATGACAGTGCGGCTAGTTGCCGCTTAGTCGTCTTTGGGCCGCGAGTAGTGACTGTCAACAATATGACAAAATGTGCCGCGAAGAACTGCGAAAAAACAATGCGAAAGTCAGGAAAAAAGATGGCATATACTTCTTTTGGTGTATTTTATGCATAATATAAGAGCATTTACGAGTATTCCTCGTATTTTCATGGTTTTAGTTAATTTAATTTGTTAGTATAAAATGACATGTCATGGAACAAAAATGTGCGGAGTCAGAATTAGGTCAATAATATTTTTATTTTATGGTACCCAAAACGTAATTTTTAAATTACAAAAGAAATGTATGGTGACGTCAGACGATTCAAAAAATGCAGCTACGGCAAGTCATTTTAATTTGTATTGATTACTTAAGTTGCATAAGTAGCGAATTTATAGTATCAGGTATTTATTAATATATTTTAATTTGAGATTCCCACATAATCTTCAGCGACGTTTAGGTACTATGGACCAATATTATAGCTCGAGATCGACGTGACGCACACTATAAGCCTAGTCACGCGAGTGTCGTATGCTCCGCTCATTTTCCGGTATTTGAAATATATACCACCAGCAAAGGATTGCATCGAATTGTAGCTACTGCTAAACCTGTCTTTAAAGTATGTAAGTTAATTCGTTTAGCTAAGTTTCACATTATTTTCTCTAAAATGGTCGCATGGCCAGTATTTATTTACTTAAAAAAACCATTTGTTTTTGTTGCATAGAGAGTCTTTGTCTTCAGACCAATTATTATGCAGGTTATTATTTGTGTTAATGTCAAAAAACAGTAGTAGAAAAATATTATTATCCATGTCCTCAGGTCCTAATTGACCTGGTTTCACTATAGCTACTACAATGTAATACTAGCATAAGTAGCATTATTTAGTACTTAGAAGCGAATAATGACAAATATTATGCTGTAAATAAACATATTTCTTTTGATATTTTCTACTTCCTAATTCACATACGTGTACATTGTGACAGTTGACAATTATTTAAATTACCAATAAAGCTACTCCCATCATTCTCTGTTCATTTTAGATGTCAACCGTCAGGAGCTGTCAGATAACGTCTAATCATAATTAAAATAGAATCATAGGTTTGAAAAGTTTTTACTTAAATAAGACTTCAATGTGCAGATTTGACACTTAATGTTTACGGCATTAAGCACAAGTTTCTACGAATTTTGTATCCTAAAGTAAATAAGCAGTAAGCGATATTATCATCAACCGGACAAAATCAGCTCATGCCATATTGTGCCATGTTTTTTGATATTCTTGTTCCGCACAGGGTGTCTACCTATTTAAACGTCATTGACGTTAGTTGAAAACTTATGTAATGTAACCTTTGTAGAAATATGGTAGGTAACCTTTGACAATCTACCTATAATCTTATAATCTGTCAGTAGCCATAAAAATGTTCAGTAGAAACTTGATAATTTCGGTTTAGGCGTATAATGTCCCACTCGCAAAACGTCCCTCCGCTATAATAACGTCCCATACGCAAAACATCTTCTCTGCTAATTGTCCCTTATGCAAAAAACCCCATTCGCATTACGTCCCGTTATAAAAATGACCCATACCCTTCGCGAAATGTCCCTTCTGAAAATACCCCTATCGCTGAAAGTCACGGCTGCCTAATGCCCCTTTCACGTCCCGTTTGCAAATAGCGAGGTTAAACAAAAACTACCAAAAAATGAGGTTGAAAGGCGTCCATACATTTAGTATGGTACTAGTTGAGTACAGTCAACAACACAGCTGTGAATACAGACAAAGTGTCAAAAATATGTATACAGAACTTTATTGCCTGTGCCATAAGGATTTGTATACATATATCTGGTACTTTGTCTGTATTCACAGCTGCTGTATTGTACATTTTTTACCGTCTTCTTTCTTAGCATTTTTTAGCTTATGTTACGGGTAACGGAGCCTGGCGTTCAATTTGGTAACACTATCCCAAGATGTGGCGTAGGCACTAGTTTTTACGAAAGCGACTACCATCTGACCTTCCAACCCAGAGGGTAAACTAGGCCTGAATGGGAATAGTCCGGTTTCCTCACGATGTTTTCCTTCACCGAAAAGCAACTAGTAAATATCAAATGATATTTCGTACACAGTTCCAAAAAACTCATTCGTACGAGCCATTTTTTACGGGACATTTTACGAAAGGGACGTGTTGCGATCGGGTTATTTCGTGAAAGGGACTTTCTGCGAAAGGGATTTATATAAAGTGACATTTTGAGAACGGGATATTTTGCAGAAGGGCCGTTTTGGCAATGGGACATTTTATAAAAGGGACCTTTTGCGAAAGGGACCAAGAGACGTTTTGCGAGTGGGACATTATACGCCTAAACCATAATTTCTGACTGAAATTCTAACTTTGAAAAAATACCTGTCAGGGACAGTCGTTAAAAGGAAAGTGAACGAAATTACCATCAGGACTCTGAAATTAGATTGACGTCTCCAGGTCTAAAGCGGATGTTATAACGTAACTATAGTAACGTCAGCTTCCGGAAAAATAGCGATCAATCATTGGTTAAACATTTTTGTTATTACGTAACCATGGTAATGTCACCTTCTGATGAATACGCTAGCGGTCATTGGCTAACCGTAGCAACGCCCGCCTCATTGGTCAGCAGAGTTCGGCCAAAGTCGTGATACCAGCCTCATAAGAGTTCGGAACCCGATTTGTATTATTCGACCAAGTTGCGAACAGTGGCAAGTGGCTCAACAATCCCGTGTGGTGACTGTACAAGGGTATATACGAGTACAACACTATTTTTTCAGGTTTCAAATTATCACACAGATATCATCACCTCATCAGCCTCTCTCAGTCTACTGCTGGACGTAGGCCTCTCCTATTAACTATGCGCATAGACGCATTAGAGGGTAAATACCTATAATGGCAACGTTGGGAAAGCGGGTTGGCAATCGCAATAGCGTGTCCACTATCCTCCTGCCTCCCAGAGGCCTATTAAAAGGTCTCCTTAAACAAAAGAAACTCTTTTCTATTTCCTACATTATGAATTCAAAATTCACTGGCAAATTTTATTGTCTGGGCGGCACGACTGCACGAGGCTATGATAATGCTGCTGTCCATCACCAATCTTCTATAAACGTTCCAAGGTAAGATTTCAATTTTATCAATCAAAAAACATTAATTGCAAGAACATATCACTTACAAAGGACTTAATTGATATAGTTTTGTTCCTATATGATGATATTACCTATCATAGGGCGCGGCTCCACTGACGCGGAGAGGAGCGGAGATGTGCAAAATTGACCAATTACATTCTTCAAATTCAAAATTCGAAACACTGTGATGCGATCTCATTAGCCGAACTCCCACAGCTCCGCTCCGCTCCGCGTCAGTGGAGCCGCACCCGCAATTGTGTGAGAAAATGAATTAAACACTCAAAATTTTATAATTTCTAGTATTGTAAAATTCATATAGCAATAAGACGGTTTCTCACCTACTGTCATCGGCGCTGAGCGCCCCTGCCCTGTGCATGTAGGTGAGACACCGCGCGGCACCCATAGCTACTGGCAGCGGCTTGTCTCTAGATACTAGGTATGTGAGGAGTTCTGGTATTGCTCTGTCGTTATACCTGAAAGAATATGAGCTTTTGAGCATTTTTGCAGTAGTAATTTACATAGATGTCATTTTACAGTAATATTACGTTAATACAATATAAAGAAAGCAGCGCTCGCTCACTGATCTTTACCGTAATATATTTGTGAAGTTACAAATAATATGCAATAGTATGCCCTTTCAATAAGTTATAAGTAGCTGTTTTAGTTTTGATTTAAATATTTGGTCAATTTTAGAGTCTGTTATACAAACGAACTATATGAAGCTTATGTGAGATTGTTAATTCATTAAAAAACATCTCAACTTATCGCGTTTCACCGCGCAACCTTCGAATCTGAGGAAGTACATTTTTGTAATTGCACTTTAGTACAATCATGACAAAATGTCCTTTTTAGTAAAAAAGGTTTATTTCTAATCATAAGGGCGGAATTTGCTTGTATTCTCAAATTAAATTATCTGTCTAAGCATACTTATATTTAGTGACAAAGAGCAACGTTTCACTAAAAAGACTCACAATTTTTTTATGATTCGCAGATAAAAAAAAACTAATTATGCTACCTAAGCTCTCTCTTTATGCTCAATATAAATCTGAGAGCCGCACGCTCGCGGGTCGCGTTTCGTATTAAAACCCTTCGCAAGCGCCCACAACAATCACTTTGACATTGGCAAATTCAGCTTGCTGTGGAAACAACCAAGGAGTAAAGCCAGAAAAAAAAAGCGGCCACCCCAGAGGGTTTACCATGACGTAAATGCGGTTCAGTTAAGGTCGAGAGAAAGGGACAAGTCTATACGAGTCGTATTTCACTGTTCCTTTCCTTTAACCTAAACTGAACCGCATTAGTACGTCATGGTAACGCCCCAGTTAGCGCTTTTCATACAATTTCTTGTTAGACAAGCGTCTGTTCCGGGTAATTCGCGTCAGTTAGCGGAGACCCTGAAGTGTATATTATGAGTTGTGGAAAATACATTTATTTATATTATTTTCAAATGATTCACCTTTTATCGTGCACTTTGTTAGTCTTTATGACTAGAATGTACAATCGCGGTATAACGGCATGAATGACTTGGCAAGCTTAAGAATATGCAGTGCCAACTTTGCGGACCCGCGATAACACATTTATGCATTATATTAAAATACTTTGTTTTCAAAAATAGTATCAACAAAGTAACTATTTATTCGTATATTTTATAGTTATAATTCGTATATTTTAGTCAACTTATGTTTGTTCATTAGTTTAGTTTAAATCCTGCGGATATTTTTTTTATAGTTTTATTTCATAGGTGTTTACTTTTAATTTTGAATATATGTTTCTCTCATTAATATTTTCAGGCATTCAGTGATTTTTTGATATAATATTCATAGAAAGAACAATGTATAAGTAAGTAGTAAACCTTTTGACCGCCGTGAATTTTTCATGTGTGCCGTATCGCCACCATTACAAAATTATATCACTCAGATCAGAATGCCTACGAATTTGATCAATTTAAATATTATAAAAATAAAACCAGACCCTTTTCTTAGTTAATTTAGGTTGTGTAAAAATGATTGCTTGCCTTTACTTGATGCCTGTACAGAATATAACTCTATCTTTAACAGTAAAGTATTGGGAATGTTTACCGTCATAGTTAGTATGAACAATTTTTTAATTTGATCTTTATAAATTATACTTATTATGTTTCCCTAGTAGTTCTACTTCTTATCCAGATATCAAAAAAAATATGTTAGATTTTAAAAATTAAAGCTCCAACTGTTTCAGTCAACACATTCAGATTTAAACTTTTGAATGATATTCAAGCTGGTTTTTAGGCTTTAATTTTGGTTTTGTAACTGTCCTACGGTACTAGGTATTATTGACATATTATTATTTATCAAAATTAGATCGCAATTCCTCTGATTACGTACGGTTGCATAAATTATTAATATTGATCAATACATTTCTAATTCATAAAATGTTGATATGGATGTCGATAGAATAGTCGATTAACTAAAGCACTAGTGACAAGTGCAGTTTTGCTCCCGTCCGGGCTTTGTTTATGAATAGGGGTGACTGTAACAATCTGTCAAGTCTGTAACAATACTCACCTAGTATTCATAGCCTGCTCTGCAACACTGGCGTTCTCAAAGCACATAGCTGCTAGTAAATCGAGCGCAGGTAACGCTCTTGTCGAAGCAGTGTCTAATAATGCGGCGGCTGCCCCGCACGCACCCGCCGCACATAACGCTTCTTGTTCGGCGACGCCCATGCACCAGAGGGATAGGATGCGGACTACGCAGCCACGTGAGAGGTCTGAGCCTTCGCGGGCTATCTCTGCAAATAATGGATTGAGCAATATACATTAATAAAGTCATTTGATAAAAGAGAAAGATAAAGGTGCATTCAGACCAAAGGAGCATTCGCTATTGTATCCCCCACGAAATCAACGAATCACGTTTTGTGTAACGATCGAATTTCGTAGAGTGGGGGGATAGAATAGCGAATGCTCGCTTGGTCTGACTGCACCTTAAGAGGAAGAAAATATATAGGTACTTGTAATTTACAACCATCTTAATTTTATACAGCCTTAAAAAAAATATAGATAAATGTCCTATAAATAAACGCCAAAGGCTCTAATAGATAGAAATAATTCGCTTTAGTTACTGAAGGTCAAAAAAAAAAGACTTTCAACAGGCAGCAAATTATTCAACACCACAACACATGTTTTTCGTAAAACATTGTCTTGTAAGATCTGCAAGTTATCTTGTTGTACTCATTGAAACTGAAAAATTTTCACACATAATTTTAATGAGACTGAACTTAATCTCATATAAATATGCTTCAAAAATTATCAACGTTTCAAGTACAGCATTGCAGTCATAGTCCTTTCTCCATAATATTTGAAGCATGTTTATATACAACTTGGTATCTGGCATAAACACTAAAAACTTACGTGTCAACCTCGTCAGAAGCCTCATGTCGGCTGGCAGCGCAGCCACTGGTGCGGGCGGGTAAAGGAACACACTTCTCAACGCACATAGCACGGACTCTGCAAGCTTCGAGTCTGCAGGGACAGTCTTCAACAGTTCAACAAGGACAGTGGCTGTGCCCTGCTCAACTAGTGCTGCTACGTTCTCTGCAGTGCCTTTTGCTAGGGAACCTAAAAAATATGGAGAGTTGGCCTTTGTGCAAATCTGACCCGATATAACCCCAGAGCCAATCAAAGAATAATTTAACTATTTATGTATGTTCAGGAGTAGGGAACATTGTTTTTTAGGTGTTATAGTGTGAATGTTGAAACTTAACTGTGACCAAATTTTATTTAATTAAACTCTCAGATGCTGCAGACAAAAAAAAAAGATAACCTTAATGTTTATAATTGAAAGTCCAAATGGCTATGACGTATAATAAATGGAGCAAGGCATATAAATAAATAAAATAAAAATAGCCTTTATTCTCTGACTTAATTCACATTTCACCTTATGTATAAATATATATTATGTATTTTGGTTCTTCATATATTATAGTTCCTTATTATTTATTAATTTGTTTTTTTTTTTTGTCAGGCTGTTATTGACATAGGCCTCCTCCAAGCTGCTCCACTTCTCACAGGGAGCAAGGCATACAAGGGGTTAAGTGCCAGTAATGTTCAAAATCCACTTGAAATCACGAAACCAAATCTTTTAACATTCAATAATAAAAACATAGTACTAGATGAGGTTATATATATTAACTTGTTAAACAGGTTTCACATACGAAATTAAATCATGGTGGAATTGAGTATCTTGGAATAATACTTTGCTGTTCACATTAGCAACATAATAGATTGTTTGTAGTTAATTATTATGGGTAATAGATAACAGATTGTGTAATCTGCTATGTATTGGAAACACAAGATATTTTATCACTGTTACTGTAAATAAAGAGAGTATTACACATAATTTTACCAAAACATAATCTATGTTTATAGCACTTACAGAACTTAATCATTTAAATTTCTTACCGTCTGGAAATTGTCAGAATTAAATGTGCAGTATTTTATATTAAAACAAATAATGGCTTCAGATGTAAAGCTAACCTCCATAGTTTGGACCGACTAGGATCTAACGAGTATAACAGATCTTAAAGAAGTGAAATTGTAATCCACGACATACCGATAGTGATTGTAGCCTCCACCCGTATATTGGGATCCAGGGTCTCATCCGCCATGAGCTGCAGTAAGCGCGGCACGATCCCTTGCTGGATCACAGAACTTTTCTGCCGATTACTCCCTATCACTGTGTTCTTTAATGTCACCAAAGCTTCCACGATCTTCTCGCCATCGGAAGAGTACAACTCGTCGATATATGAACGAGAACTCTCTATGTCCTTTCGGCAAAATAGTAAAGGTTAACAATATATCAACAGTCGCAAAAAAACATTTACACAGGTAATGCTTACCATAAATATTGTTAATTGCTGCATTTTTTATTTAATTCCCGTTACACTTGTATTAGATGTAATGAAATTGCCTTTTCATCAAAATAATATCGTTGGAATTTTTCAGAGGCCGATTGCGCTGTCAAGAGCACGCAGTATAACACCACGAATGACGGCTAGCTGACGCAGGTCATAGAGTATAAATATGATAAGTTGACAGCCAAGTCAAGGGAGCCAACTTGGCTCAAGCCAAGAAGTAGTCAAGTATTCCATTGCTGGTTTTGTTTTCAGGACATAATTTGATAAGAAGTATTTGCAATTGCCTCCAGAATAAAACAGTTTATCTTATAATTAATTACCTTTGGAAATAACTGAATTAGAATCAATTCTGATCTACTAGAAACGACGAGCTTGATTGAGGCTTGAGGTATGCTTTGAGGTACACTTTCTCGAAAAATTACCCTACCGAAATGTCAAAGTGACAATGTATTGTATCGTATTTGACAGAAGAAATTTACAAAGCAAGCAAAGCAAACAAGTTCTGTGTTATTTCTCTGTATGAATAAGTAATAAATGGTCACGTTTTGATAAAATATTTGAGGGATTGCCTTATTTGGGAAAAAATACAATTGTGAATCATGGCTGATTCAGGAGTGGACACAAGCAATGAAAGTAGCGACAACCCAGTTTTCGACCATTCACAGTGTGTGTTGGAATTTAATCCTCGCGCAATACCAATCAATCTCGCAGGGCAGCCTATGCCCGTGGAGTTCTTAAGTGAACCCAATCCACATGATCACATCGGTAAAATCAAATGTTCTACCAAAGGAAGACACTGCAGACTTAAATATCGTTACGGGGGAACAATCTGCTCATCTAGAAACCAGAAACTTCGTTTCGCCGCGTCCACGAATAACACCGAGCTCGTAGAGAAGCTATTGCTACTAGGGGCTGACCCTAATTCGTCAGACGAGTTCAAAAGGAGCCCGCTGCACCTATCTTCGTGCCGCGGCTACGTGGACGTGGTGAGAACCTTGTTAAAACACGGCGCTAATCCGAATATCAAGGACACACTCGGTAATACGCCTCTGCATCTTGCAGTTTGTATGAATCATGTTAAAGTAGTGATAGAATTGCTGGATGCAGGCACTGATGTCAGTTCTCATGATAACAATGGACGCAACCCTATACAACTTGCACAAAGCAAACTGAAACTGATTCAGATGCGCCCAAGTGTTGCGGGCCACTTTGAGGAAACCAGGCAATTAATTGCTGACATCTGCTTGGTGGTGGAAATGATGTTAAAGTTTATGAGGATGCAGAAAGCTGATCCTGGAGAACTGGAGTCTGTGCGGGAGAGGCTTGAGCGTGTCAGCACTCGGGAACAAGTTGACTGTGAAGTCCAGAATTTACTTGATAGTCTAGACTCATTAAAGCTCAGATAAAATTATTTTACAGAATGAGATCATTTGAAGACTGCTTACAAAGTAATGGTATCTACTGCCTAACATGAGCTCACAATTTTAAAGTAGAATAGTGATTTATGATGTTGCTAAATATATTGACAAGTGTATGAGGTCCAACTATAACAAACTTGCATAAACTGTATTCTTGAACTACTTTTGATCTCACAAATATTTTAGTTTCCTACCATTACAAAAAGTCTGATAGTCTGGACATGCATTTGTGTAAGTGTTCATTTTATATTTATCATGTTGCATATGCATGTATGGTCACTCTTAAAGGCATCTTCAAGCTTACCCTATGTTTATTTAGGGTAACTATAATTATTGAGTGTATTAATTATAGGTATATTCACATTATCATTATGGTGAAATCTTTCACAATATCAGTTGCAACATTTCTGAAGCAACTTTCAATGTAAGTCTTAGTTCCATCAGAAGGAACACCCTAAATAGAGCTTAAAATTGTAACAGTACTTCACACAATGATCAATAGATAAGTTAAGCATAACTTACTTGGTAGAGTACCTTACCCTGTTAAACCTGTCCTGTACCCGATTCTTATTTTACCAAGTTGACAATTTAATAACACAACTCTTTTATTAGAACAAGTCTCCAGTAACTTGTAAACTTTATTAACTTTTTAACCACTGTCAATTTTTCATTGTGCATGCCCATGTGCCACCAATACAAAATTATACTATTCAGATCAGAGCTTGCAATTGAATGGGACTAATTTATACATCATAAAAACCAAGTCAGACCTTTTGATTTTTTTATCGGACTCTGGCAAGGTGAGCTGGATATTGATTGTCTGATATATCAGACCAGGCGGTTAAAAGGTTAAATAGAGCACCAGGCTGAGGCTATTTAAATGTAGTTACTGGTTACTATTTACTGGCAGTAGTATTTCCCTAACAGATAATGTTACAGTGAGTGCTACTCTAGTAAATGTAAACTTGCAGCTTTATTAATTGAGCCGTAAACAAAAATACTTTGCTTAGAATGAGAGATTAATGTTGTTCTTTCATTCTATCTATTAGTTGTGCCCTTACTTAGCAAAACTTACAAGTTTAGTATGGCCTTAGTATAATAATTATGTATATCACTTTGTAATGAGGTTTTAAGAAATGCTACAAATTGAGGTTGAAGATTACTATTTATAAGTATGATTACTTTTTATTTGTATACTATGGACTATGGTACCTATAGTAAATTTTTGAATGAATTTAAATAGCATTCAGGTGGGAAAATGTCATTTTATATTATAGTTATTTTAATCATAAGTAAAATTTGTTAATAGATAAATACATCATAATAATAAAGTTTTTGAATTTATTTAACTGCAAACGGATTTTTATTAAAATGAAATCTAACTCTTCAAATATTTGACCTACCTCTAGAAAATCCATAAATAAAAAATATAAAAATGTGGCCTGAAGTAAGTTGAAATGTTATAGGAATAAAACAATCCAGTATTAAGTTTTGAATAATAATTTATTGACAACAGTTTCATAAACTTGAAATTTGAATAACATTTATTCACAAAATCCGATGATGTTTAAAATTCTTGATTCATAACAATTTAATGATATTTCTTCCTGAGAAATTACAATACAAAGTCAACATGACTTTGGCGATATACAATCTATTTCATGGATGATAATATCCATAGTTATGGATAAACAAAACCAATTCCCATTTAATTAATAATTATTTGTATATAACCTTTGGAATTCAATATTTTATTTCTTATAAAAATCTAATGATATTACGCCCTAATTATTATTACATTCAAAATTGGCTAGTCATTTCAATCTTTAAAAATACATAATCATGCTTGAGCTTAACTTCTGTTTCCTTCCCATATACAAGTACACCCTTATTGATAATGGCATAAGGCTGCAGTAGTATTGCAGCAGTATGCAACTTTATTGCTAAATGGAGATCCCAGAATCAAGCATTATGCATTTTTATTTTAGCAGCATACTTTTGTACTAATTCCTCAAAACCCATTTAATTTACACTACTTATAATTTACATTGCTATGCTAAACATTGCTTAATCAATAGGAATAAAATGTAGATTGGAAAAACATAACAAAAATACTTAGTGAATTAGTAATGCTTATGTATAAATTTCTACGGAAATGTATCAAGAAATGCTTTAGTTTCTATTCATTCTCTCAGCGGTTTCTATTATAAAACTTACAGTTTTACTGGTAAATTGTAAATATCCATGTACTAGTAGTTAATATTTCTTAGGGTTCATTAAAAAAGAACATTGGTGATGTATTGTGTACTGCTAATATTGGAACGTTATTTGTGGCAATCAGTAATGCAGAATACAAAAATACAAGAACAACAAAGTACATATTATGAGTGGCATATTAATGAATCTAATATTTAGATTAATATATTTGCGCTTATACTTAAGTTAAAAAAGTAATACTAAACCCTCCGATTGCAATATAATAATAAATAAATTAGGCGTCTAACTGGGGTGGCTGCTCCCCGCTGCAGTGTCAGTACAACTTTTAATCGATCACATCGATTGGAACGTGTAATTCATTATGGCAGAATTAATTATTATCACAGAAAGTTTTAAACATTACAGTAGTTTAAATTATGCTTAACACATTATTACAAACGTAAATTAAGTATTCCCAAACATCCCCCAACCCATTGCACTAATAATTTTAATTAGGTCTTAAATAACATAAAAAATCTACAAAAGGCAAGTAAACATTACACGTAATGAATTGTATAAACACATTAATTTTACGTTGAATACGAATAAATTGGTCCTAGATTAAATCAAACTTGAAAATGGAATGAGAGAGACAGTAACAATGGACGTATTAATATTACTGCATTTCATTTCATTAATTTATCGAGTGCTCATTATTTAACAATCGAAATTCTTGAGCAAACTTGATGTATATCAATTCCATAGAAAGTTGCACAAGTAAAACATTTATAGTGCGCATTTTGGCACTTACTTTCGATCATTCGAAAAATTTGACTAGTTGCAATTTTAAACAACTGATACATGCATGAAATTATCACATACAGCCGTGGAAATAATTTAAAACTAAATCACAAAAGTCCATGGAATGTTCACAACTCCACATATTGAAATAGAAGCTTTGGTGTTGAATAATTTAGAAATTTTTAACACAACCATCAACGAATACTTGCTGCGAGAGCCTAGCGTCGTGATCGGGACGTCTGCTGCTCGGTTAAGTAGTTTAGGTAACTAAAATCAGTCATTTTCGTATCAATCCGCTTAAGTAGCTAATACTTCTGGTGTTATTTGAGGTCTGGCACGAGAACATTGACTATGTTGGGGAAGACTTCGGCCTGAATAGGCCCGTACTCGACCAACTCGCCGTCCACAGTGAGCGTGCCTCCTGGACCTTCGGGAACGATCCTGAACGCGCTCACAGGTATCAGCTTTATGTACTCGTTGTTGCTCTCCGCGTGGTTCCCATTGTTGATGCCCAGTAGAAACGATAGCAGCTGAGATCGAGATATACCAGCTTTTATGATGAGCATCCACATGACTCCGTCTGAAAGTTGCGATCGCGGCGCAAAGAGCAGATCTTCACCGATGTACGCTTGGTATGAAACGTGCACCATGACGAATTCGCCTTCTTCGTGCGTCCAGTGTGTTGGTAATTGAGACATGAGGGCTGGTAAATGAGGTGCAGGGCCATGCATGCACGCGTGGACCGGTGATCGCATTTCGGATCCGGCGCTGGTGACGCTATGGTATTCTGAACCTCTTGTGCTGTAGAAGGCGCTGCGGCGAGAGTTGACGGAATACCAGGAGTCTACGCGTTGGTGCCGGCCGGGTCCGGCCGCGGAGCTCGTCCAGACATTATCCTGTTCGTCGCAATCGATGAAAGCTTCCGCGTCGGGAGAGTCTAAAGCTCCATCTTGGCTGATACTGTGGCTGAGGACTAAAGGTTGTTTGGGCTTTGGGAGGTTACTGACGTCTTTGATGAGCGCGTAGCTGACGACTCCTTTGTACCGCCGGAGGCCCACGATCCTGGCGAGGGCCCAGAGCGCGAACCTCTGCCCGCCGATGGCTCGTAACCGCTCGCTCTCGATGTCGATGTCAGAGAGAAAGCCCCAGCCGACCGATAGGAAGGAGAACATTATCTGGAATTAGAAACACACAATTAAGTACACTGACGTAAAAGGAAAATCCGCGTCTTCGGTACCTATTTATGACCGCTAACGTACGTAGCAATAGATCGATATTTACCTATTACTTATCTGTTCGTAATTCAAGTAGTAAGATTGAAATAAAGCTTGTATTGATTAAGGACCTACTAACATGCGAGCTGGCTAAGAATAGTAACCGTTTTTATACTGAGTTTTGTGACAAACAAAACTGCCGATTAATGCGGGTTATTCCCACCTGTTACCACCAACTTGACACCAGTGGTAACAACTGGTAATTTTTTTCCCACCTGTTACCACCAGAGTACTTGGTGGTAACTACTGGGAAAATGAATTCCCAGTAGTTACCACCAATCACTTTAGCGGTAACTACTGGGAATAATAAATCCCAGTTGTTACCACCAAGTACTTTACTACAGTGGATTCATCCTTACTTGTCTTTTCATGTAAACAAACAAAATGTCAAAGATGCTCAAAGACAATCACTAGTGATTAGAAATGTCGAAATAATGAAATGTCAGCAATAATTTCACTATTTACGTAAATAGAGGAATATCGATTTTGCGTCGCCTGTCAGGAAGAGAATGAATTAGTAAAATATTATATCAAAAACATATTGAAATCAACTACCACAATTTTGGTAAATTACTGCAATTTATTTTAATTTTTTTAAGTGATTATAATACTTTGCGAGTTTTTTAAAGTATGCAACAACATTTGACGTGATGATTATTGTATAATTGCAGAGAAAAGTGTGATAATGTTTTCAAAAAGTGTTTGTTTACATGATAAGACAAGTAAGGATGAATCCACTGTAGTAATGTGCTTGTTTTTAATAGAATATACACAAAATACTTTGCCAGTTATTCATAAGGAGCAAATTTTATGAATATTACTTTATTTATAAAATATCTTATTAACCACCGAATTTTACTAAAATGAATACATTTTGAAAATATTTTTTAAACTTTTTTTTAAATATGTTGTCAGTATTACCTACTCTGAATCTGAACCAAAAATATTAAGAACTAGTGACTTGGTTATCACAGGGGCAGGTAAAAAGGGATGACGGGTGACCGGCTCGTAGAAGGGATAACTTTCATTTTTCATCGTGTTGTTTTAACTGATTACGAATCTCAATCCTTTTTTAAGATTAGTATAACTACTACAAGGTTTTAGGTACTTACAGGAAAAATGAAATATTGAAATATTCTTGTTTTGAATAAAAAATCAGTGTAAGTAATTCGTCTTTATTTGTAGTATAACATTTTATAATAATTATAGTCTCTGGAAATTGTTACCATTGTATAACAAAATTTATGGCTACTAGGTATCCTATTGCAATAGGACTACTAAATATTAACTTAGTGGTAACTACTGGGAAAAAGAATTCCCAGTAGTTACCACCAATTAGTTTAGTTGTAACAGTTGGGAATTTTAATTCCCAGTTGTTACCAGTGGTAACAGGTGGGAAAAAAATTCCCAGTTGTTACCACTGGTGTCAAGTTGGTGGTAACAGGTGGGAATAACCCATTAATGCCATAGTCATGGTTGTTTTGTATGTTTTTAAGTTACTAGATATAATTGTTAGTTACTAGTCTTAGGAACCCACAACACAAGCCTTAAAAGAGTTGACATTATTTTTTTATTATTATTTCTAAATCAGACAGTTGAAACAACTGTAAGATTGTCCCGTGATATTTATTTTATTTAAGTATACCGTTTTACATTGTCTGTATGGATATACAGGCGTTGCATAAGCGACTACAAAGATATGTACCTATCCAGTTTTCACTTTACTGCATCGTATTTGTATTAGGATGAAAATGTGGATGCAGCTTCATATTGTCGACTGTACAACTAATCATATCCTCGTTTGAGACGGACGCGTGCAATTGAATAGTGTAACCATATCTGATGATGATGATCTTAACAGCTTTATGACAGTCATTTCACATAGATCATAATTAGGAGGTGTTAATGATGCGCGATAATTTGAACGCAAGTCTATTTGTCTTGACAAATGACACTGTTTAGTGTTATTCGTATGTACTATTTTTAATCTGCCATTTAATCCTCTTTTATTATCATCTCAACGTTGTGTTGAATAATACGCGGTTGAAATGTACATAAAAAATCCTTGTCTGTTATTGCCATGGTAATGGTCTCCTGAGTAACGCTGGTTTTATCAAAAATAATGCAAACATGCATGTAGTCCATGTTTGTAGGTGGTCCATTGAGGAAAGGGCTTGTAAATACCAGAAAAATGCATGTTTGCATAGTTTAAGTAGCATAATTTTACAAAACAAGTAGCGTGACTCAGGAGACCCCACGGGGCCACGGGCGTCCGCGTCAGCTAGCGTAGGCCCTTAGAAAACGCCAATTAAGATTTTCCTCCATAAATACGTAATTCAACAAGAACATTACAATAGCTCAAATCATCGGCCCCTATATTAACGAACTAATAGTCACCATCAACGTCGGTCGCAAAAACATGACACGCTCTTATATCGTCATAAGGCTGTGTCACCTTAAGTGTCAAGGGCTTACCCCGAACCACGGACGAAATGTTGTCTCTCTCTCCCGCACCTAAAAATAGGCTACTTGACTCATTTTTAAAGTTTGTCGTATATTATTAATCAATATCAGATTAACAGAAAAAAAATATAATTATATTTTTTCAAACCGCAAAATTATAACTTAAAATTTAAACTTTCGTTACCGCGCGAAAACGATACTAGCCATGTTAATGCTTAGATTATCTGTGGTGTGACGTCACTCAAACCGAAAACAAACATTTGACATGTCACTTATGTTATGTCAATGTCACAGCAAAGCTACATGCCTACATGTCCATGGCGAATTTCACTCGTATAAGATTCGACATGAAGTTAGTTTAAGATCCTATGACGTCACATCATGGCCGACACTGTTTTCAGAGTACGAAATTTAAAAAAATAAATCAAATTTTTCAATAAAAAATATGTACCTACCCATCAAACACTTTTTATACACCGTAATCGAAAAATATTGATCTTTTCAATAAATACTACAGAAAATAAGACTTTTTTGCACTAAATTTGATATGAGTCAAGTAGCCTATTAGATCGTAAGACTGACAAGGAGGCAATAAATGTTCTGACTTTTTAGAGACTTTACAACTCTTGTTATTATTATTATATTTCAATTTATTTAAAATCGATTTTATGTTAGTTGTAAGATGTACCATGATTGTTTGAAAAAACAAGTCCCACCTAGTTTCTTACGGGTTTTTCTCGGGTCAGTGGTGTAGTGACAAAAGAGTTTGTTGCTATTCCAATTTGAATAAAGCATTATTTGACTTTGACAAGTCAAACGTGGTTCGCGGAAGGCTTTCTGGCGACTTTTTCTAATCATTGCATGTGATCCCACTACCTACACGGAGCTCGACCGCGCGACGAATATAAAAATGCTGCAATTCGCGCGTAATATTTTTGCAGTTTTCGTTGCGTACAACATTTTATTACAGATGATTGTGCCATTTAGGGACACCACTTGTGGGTAAATTCCACTCTCTTAAATACCAAATCGTTTATCCTTATTGTGTCAAGTTACCATGATAGAAACTGAATTAGTGATTCATTTGATTATTTTACAATATTGTGGATAAATATTTGTTCATCGTATTTTTATTTATTATTTTAAAATTATAACTAAAGTGAAACTCAAGCATATTTAACATTTCGCAAACGGGTTACTCACGTAATTTAAGTCGATGAATGCTCAACAATTTTGCCATCCCTTTAGTGGATCCTCATCATAGAGTAGGTACCCGTTACCAAAGCCCGACATGCAGTGGCGTATCTAGGGGGGGGCAGGGAGGGCTCGTGCCCCGGGCGCCAAATTAGAGGGGGCGCCAAATCGCCCTACATTTTAAATTTCCTTTTGCATAATTTATTATACCTATGTTAAAAAATCGAAAATCTGTATGCGTTATCTATCAGAAGGGGCGCCAAATCAGCCAAGATTTTTGATTGCCTTTTATATAATTTATACAATAAAAAAATTTAATTCATAAAATGCTAGATTGGCACGTTTTCCGGGCGTCAAATTAAGCGGGGCGCCAAAACAGCAATTTATTTTGATTTCCTTTTGCATAACTTACACATAAAGAAAATCTTCATGTGTAAATTAAAAAAATGCTAGATTGGTACATTTTCCCTGGGCGCCAAATTAGGAGGGGCACCAAACAAGTCAAAATTTTTGATTTCCTTGTGCATAATTTATACATAAATAAATCAAAAATATTTATTGTAAATATGTATAGAGGGGATGCCAAATCGGCCAAGATTTTTGATCGCCTTTTGCAAATTCATAAAATTCTAGATTGGTCCTTTTCCCGGGCGTCAAATTAAGCGGGGCGCCAAATTAGCAATTTATTTTGATTTCCTTTTGCATAACTTACACATAAAGAAAATCTTCATGCGTAAATTAAATAATGCTAGATTGGTACATTTTCCCTGGGCGCCAAATTACAGCCTGGCAAAAAAAGAATAGAAATTAAAAAGTGGCAACATTGTAGTGTCGTCCCGTTTTCTCACGCATATTGATTTGAAAGGGACGACACTACGATGTTGCTACTTTTTAATTTCTACTCTTTTTTTGCCAAGCTGTAGGAGGGCCACCAAACAAGCCAAAATTTTTGATTTCCTTGTGCATAATTTATACATAAATAAATCAAAATTATGTATGCGTAAACTATTAGAGGGGGCGCCAAATCGGCTAAGATTTTTAATTTCCCTTTGCATAAATGATACATTAAAAAATGCTAGAAGTATGGCAATTTACATTTTCCCCGGGTGTCAAATTAGGCAGGGCGCCAAATCAGCAATTTATTTTGATTTCCTTGTGCATAATTTATACACAAAGAAAATCATTATGCGTAAATTCAGAAAATACTAGTTTGGTACCTATATTTTCCCGGGGCGCCAAATTGTGGAGGGCTCCAAACCAACCAAAATTTTCGATTTCCTTTTCGTTTTCCTTAAATGATACCATTTACACATAAATAAATCAGAATTCTTAATGAGTAAATTCACAAAAAGCTAAAATGGAATTTTCTTAAACTCGCTTTCTATAGTTTTCTCTTTTTTTATATTAACCATTTGGAGAATTTTTAAAACTAAGAGTATGGAAACAAGTTTGTATCCTGTGCTGCATGTAGTACTTATTACTCTTATTAGCATCGATAAAATTGGAAATGTACCCATTCACTTCGAACACAGTTGCATTTATTTTGTTTCGCAATTTTTTTAAATAACCTAAAATTATCCTAGTAGGTAGGGCCTTTCCTGTCTAGTAGGTTGAATTTTGGATAGATTGCGGTATCCTAAAAGTGACCCTTTTTAGGGTTCCTACCTAAACTAGGAACCCATTTAGTTTCGGCAGGTCAGTAGTAGACCGGTAGTACTAGAAAGTTGCAATTTGGTAAAGGTACATACATATACATATTAATTACGCCGAGAAAATAATATAATAAAATATAGAACAATAGTAAATCACAAGGGATCAAAATAATATATTTTCACGCCCGGATGAAGCGATGAATTCCACAATAGAATCCAGAACGTAGTGAGGCATTCTAAACTGGAATCCTGAGCGAAATGAGGGATTCAAGCGAACAAATTAAAGCACGACCGAAGGGAGTGCTTTAAATCGACACGAGTTACGAATTTGGTTTTCGCACGTGTATACTGGGACGACGTTTTTCAGTACATTTGGTCCTCCGAAGACCTGACGTAAAATGAACCACTTCTCGCACTAGCGCGTAACAATCACCCGAGTTAAAAAGAAGTTTTTACACATATATCGAACGACTTTTTTCATAACAAGTGCCTTAAAAACGCATGGCGATTTTTTTTTACGCACGCGAAGCAAAGTTTACTTTTCCGCACTAGTTAGATAAAAATATTTTTCCCCCTACACGTAAAGTGGCGATGGATTTACTGCTAGCAATGTCGATATTAGGTGTTAACTTTGGAAAACGAGAGGGGGGGGGCGCAAATTTGGCGCTTGCCCCGGGCGCCATTTACTCTAGCTACGCCCCTGCCGACATGTACTCTTTATTTATGAATTAATATTTCAAATATTTATATTCAATTACTCACTAAGTAAATCATAGCCCAACGTGGAATGGGAAATGAGAACTAATACGTAACGCCGAAGATCGTCAATTTCCGTGTTCCAACTATTATTTAGTGTCATTCAGTTCTATCCAGTCACCCAGGGGACAAAAGTTGCAAAGTTTGTTAGAAGCAATTATTCAGCACACAAATAACAAGATTATAGTGGTTGACCCACCATGGCAGGCGCGGATCCAGGCTGTCGCTGGCTGGACTTAGGTATGCCTGGGTGCTGTTTTAAGTATAAAATACTGTAATATCATAGGGCAGTGCAAATTACACATAGGTACATACATATTTATATATATTTGTAACGTAGTGAGTGGTCGTTGTTAAATACGCTGTAGTTCTGCAAATTGGGTTCAATATATGCTCAATCAAATTAATTGGGTTGCTATTTGCTTCTTTGAAAGCTGATTCATAGACGAGCGAAACATAAGGATTGTTAAGCTTGTCGTTAAGGACTTGTCTATTAATCACGTCAAACGATTTTGGCCTATTTTGTACCCCCTCCCTCCCCCACGGTGATATTTGGTGATATTTTCAGGGCAAAAACTAACTAACTTAATAGCACTTGTTCCGTTTTTGACATCTGGTTATATTTAAAAAGTGATCTTAAAGAAAAGTATAGATGTTTTCATTTACTATAATGCTGTTCAGCAGAGAGTAACAAAAAATTACTCGAGATTTGTCCGATGACCTCCCCTACCCCCAGGTGATAATTGTTGATTTTTTTCTTGCTTCCCCCAATATAGTAAGCCAAGCCCTAATCTTGTCAACAAATCAATTACCAATACGACTAGTACGAGCGAGACGCGTGGAATGTGTGACTGGGAAAGCTGATGGTCACAAATGGGAGTTCAGAATCTCATTTATAGTGATCGTCCTAACAGTAATAACACTCATAAGATGGTTGTCAGATTCCGACACAAGAGAATAGAAAATTGAAGTACAAAATTTGTAAACTCACAACAGTTACATATGGACAGGCGCGGATACCCCCGACACGCCTAGGTGCTGTTTGAAGTATAAAATACTATCATATCATTGTACAGTGCCCTCCCCTAAATGGGTTGTGCTCTGAAGAACTGTTCGACATGATGCCAACGTCCACTTTTCATCATCGCACCGCTCGCCACCGACTGGGCGCTCATCCTCACACCTTGCAACCTAAATGGTCGCGCACCGTGCGGTTTCAGAGGAACTTCCTCCCGCGGACGGTCCGTCTGTGGAATGAACTCCCTGCCGAGGTTTTCCCGATGGACTACAGTATGGGGTTCTTCAAAAGAGGAGTGTACAAGTTCTTATTGGGTCGGCAACGCGCATGTGACACCCCTGGGGTTGCAGGCGCCCATAAGCTGTGGTGACTGCTTTCTATCAGGCGGGCCGTATGCTTGTTTGCCACCGACGTGGTATAAAAAAAAAGAAGTCCTGCATATGGAATTCCACGCTCTCGAGATTTTTACTATAGACAGGTATACGATACGATCCCAGCACTTTAGAATATTTTTGTAACTGAAATTTACAAGTCTTCAATATTTACTCGTCTCTGGTCAAATAAAACCAAGTTTTCTTGCGGTTTCTAGCTAAGAGAAAAGTTTGATTCATTCAGGTCAGCTATCAACTTTCTTTGTATTTTGTATGAAATAGAGCGACTAGTCATTCATAAGTCATAATCTACTTCAAATAATATCTATGAAAACAATCATTATAGAGCATGGTCCTTACGAACAAACAAAACATGGAAATTACACGCCATGCATACAAAATTGCCTTTAAAGGGTCTTGAAATGTAGTAGTTTTGATACTCACGGTTCAGTTAAAATATGCATCTTTGCTCAGTTTCAATAAAAGGCCGGATAATGGTAAGTTGGTAACGTACTATATTCATCATCATCATCATCATATCAGCCGAAAGACGTCCACTGCTGAACATAGGCCTCCCCCAAAGATTGCCACAACGACCGGTCCTGCGCCACCCGCATCCAGCGGACTCCTGCGACCTTTACCAGGTCATCGGTCCACCTTGTCCACCACGTACTATATTATTAACAACTATTTATTACAGATCGTATCAAAAATCGCATGCAATTTATCGCCCCGATTATAGGCACTGGTCTCACCAAAAGCGAGGTAGATATTGAAAGCTCGGCTATAAACACGAACAAAAGATAATCGCTACCTTGTAAAGAAAAAAGACACGGCGATAACTTGTAGCTACTCGCTCAGCTAGTATAGTTACTAGCTCAGCGGTGAACTACAAATGTCGCAGTGTCTTTTTCTTTACACGAGAGCAATTATCTTTTGTTCGTGTTAATGGCACTAGTCTCACCACGAGCTACTAAGCTATCGTCGATCGTCTTGTCTCTTTTTTACACGGGAGTGCGTATCTTTTGTTCGTGTTTATAGCCCATAGTTCATAGATTAGTAGCTCTCGTCTCGGTGAGACCAGTGCCTATAACCGAGTTATCAATCGCTAACTCTCTTTTGGTGAGACCAGTGCCATAAGAACTCATAAACCGTTTTCACAACAAAGCGGTTAATCGCTAAGAGAAAAGTTACTCACTTGCGTCTTAGTTTCTACTCGAACAACGTCCATGGGCGCCGTTTTCCCCCGAGACAGAGCCATGGCGATCCCCGTCAGGTTCTGGGGGATATACGGTTCGCTGAAACAATATAACTGGTTGTTAATTTGCGTTTCCTGTGTATAATAATAACTGTGTAATGTGTATAATGTATGTACTCGTATAGATAGACGAATTATCGAGAGCTTGGCTGGAATTGCATTTGTAGCTACTATTTGTAGTGGTAGGGGTGTTACTAAATGTAACACTTTTAAGGAGGACCTTATGTCTTTTTAATTAGATTTCCTATTAGGCAAATGATGACAGTACAAGAGTTGACAAAACACACAAACAATATCACACAGAAGTAGCGATCAATAATTGCCAATAGCTAGAATTTCTTTAATAACCATCACTCCAAAACTATATTTTCGAACGTTTCAGTCATCAGTTTCATCATCAACCTACCTACAGTCAAGTGCAAAAATAAGTATCGAAAGAATCCGCTCATAAAAATGTTACGACGTTCTTATTACACAGAATTAGAGTGCACTGGGACATATTTTTAGACATTTTTGTGTGCACCTTATTTTGTCTTTGACTGTACAAAAAAGTATTAGTATATCGGAGCTAGGGCTGCCAACCGTCCCGCTATATGCGGGACGTCCCGTTTCTGGGGCCCTAAAGTATGGGTCCCGCAAAGGATTCGCGCGGGATGCCAGTTGTCCCGCTTTTCAGGGAATACAAAACTAGAAATACTAAATAATAATAAAAATACGAATATGAGAGCAATTTAAGATTGCGTCATGTTAATTTGAATGTACTGAGACGCCTGCGACTATAGCCCGCGAGTACCGCGCACTGAACGTGTATAACTGCCAAAATATGAATGATTGCGATGGGTGCAATAGGTGCATCTAAATTGAACCGATCTGAAATCAAGCATTGTTTTGTGATGTTAATGTCGTTCCCATCCCGCATTTTATAGCCAAGTCCCGCAATTTATTAGCGAATGTCCCGCATATCTGTGATCTTTGGTTGGCAACCCTAATCGGAGCGGTCACGGTGCTAGAAAATATCTGAAAAAGCACTCTAATGCCATGACTATAGATGCCTGCTCAGATGTTTGAGATCACACTGATCAGCCTGATATATCTGATGACAAATGTAGGTACTATACGAAAGGATTCTTCGCTGGATCTGTACGAGTGCTCTTGTATTCGCATTACCAATATTTGCACAATTGGCATTTGGTATGGAAATCTAGAGGACCACCGGCACCGCAAACAAGTTCGATTCGCATCGATATCGTCCGATCGTCTTTTGTTTTTCTTTAGCTCTTGCCCTTTCGCACGCGCTAGTTGGACATGCCTGCCTTTCGACCGAAATAGAGGCTTCGTCATAGTCGTCATAAGTCTCATAACATAGATAGAATCATAGAACATAGTACATAAAATCATCATTTTTCTTCTCAGTTCTAGTCCTGTAGAAATACAACTAAATTTTGGAATGCTCAAATACTCGAATGACAATTTTAGAGTGACATCATATCATCATAAGCATATCATATTCTCACATACCTACCTAACAGTAATAGTATAAAATCAACAACAAACTAAACTTTATACTATTCATAGGTCTTAACCAATGGCAATAAGGTTGACAAGTGGTCATTTAACTGTCAACTGTGGTACGCAATACGGCAGAACATAACAACTTGGTAGACAACGACTGATGATCTGATGACTCAACAATAGTTACATAAGCGTAAAGGGTTAGAAAAACAAGGAAATTTGATCAGAAATTGCGTTTCTTACGCATAACGACTGTATTACAGACTTTGCTTGATGTTCATTATCATTAATTTGCACTTCTAAACTACAGATAAGTAAAAAAAAGTAACCCATCAATCTAACTACTTGCTAGACTAGAAGATGCTTTCCAATTTTGGGTACCTATCTATATTATATTGTCATTTTACTCGAAACATTTTTAAGAGACTTCTTAAGTGTTCGCGTTTTCTGAACATTAAGTGAAGTGAGTATGAAGTTTTTACGTAACTCAAATCTTATTTTCTAAGGAGTACTAGTACCCGACGCTGTACCAAGTACCAATACTCGTCATCATAGCTTGAGTTGCCATCGATAAGATAAAATCAACTATTAGGGCATTTAAACGATGTATGTGCCAATGTAATACTTCATATCCCAACTTTGAAATAATTAGCAAATATCTTAATTATTTGCATAATTTTAAGACAGGCCGACATTTATTAGGATTGAGTATTAATATTTTCAATACTTTACAAATATTTTCAAACTTGTGCTGAGGTGCCATCTATTGGGACTGTCAGCAAAAGCACCTGACACTTACTCGTACAATGCAGTTGGACTAAGAAAATTAGCAATTTTGAGAAATGTTGATATTGTCACCCAATAAAATCAATACTATTTAACAAAACTTAGGTACAAACCCCTCTCCCAAAACACATGACAATACTTTATGTAGATTTTTATATGAGCAAAATAACGTGATTAAAATAAATATTCTCTGTTAACATGTTGGGCACTGGTACTTCCACCTTATGTGTATCATTACATTATTAAATTTATGCAATCTACTATGTACTTATAATTGTTTGAGACTACTTAATAGTACCTAATCCTTTGTTGCCACGCGATGTCTATGTTTAGATTTGCAATCATTTCTACGTTCGTTTCCATAATTTTGACGTGGGGTGTGATGCTCTAATAATTATATCATGTGAGAATCGCTATATTTTTCTCAAATCTATAGACATAGGACATAGGTCTGGACTGGACATAGGTCCAAGGGCTGTAAAATCCTGGTATCTACATATTAATTACTCAATGTATACTATTTGTTAAGAGGCTGGTAGCTTAATGCTATGTAGTTCAACTCAAAATAATGTACCTACCGTGTACTTAGTATACCTACCTACTTTGTTCATGCTGATGCGTTTTAGTATTCATGCATGTGTGGCAAAAATAAATCCTATAATTACTTTAAATTAAACAGTAAGGATTTGATCTACTGATAATGTACCTACAAATCTGTGATGCAATCAATTATACTTACAGCTAAGTACCTGCACAAACACATCTATATATCGCAGCCGTATTAAAAATTAACACATCATGCTTAATAACACAAGTAGGGACGATTAATCTTACATTTTGTATTCATTATAGAGTTCAATGTCTATTTGGAAAACAAAGGTATAAATGCACCTACAGTATAAAGTGCATGGGTTGAGCGCAATAGGATAATCTCGAGAATAAGACGCAATCTGCCAAGTAAATTGACTCCGGGTAGTTTGGAACCTTGTCAAATTGATAAGTCGTACAGTTTTATTCGTATCACTGTGTTCTGGTACAGTCGACATCAGATATATCGTAGCGTCCGCGTCAAAAATATCTGAACACGCTTTTATTTCCATAATAACGATAAAGGCGTGTTCAGATATTTTTGAGCGCACCGGACGCTACGATATATCTAATAGCGACTGTACGTACTATAAAAACAGTAAAGTGTGAGTCGGATGACAGTTCAGGGCGCTTAGACAAGTTGCCTATCGTTAGCGCATTAATCGTCAATCGTAAACGAAAGGCAGCTAACTGTCTTTGTCGCACTAATATGAAAGAGTAACAGAGAGGAAAAACTACGCTACGCTACTATAAGCGTTAGCGATTGGCAACTTGGCTAAGCATCCTGAGGTTTCAAAATTATCATTCACGTCCATACCTAGCGAGTTAGCGACAATAAAATACACTGGGTTTCAACTATAGGTACCTGTGACTGTTTTTGACTTATCGAGTAGGTGATAAATATGTTAATTATGAAGAGTGCTTTATATTCAAGAGTTCAATAATATCATCTCCGTAATTCGTCCTTGCCTGATAAAGACTTTTGACGCATTTTAGGTCAATTAACTTTTTTTGTTAACTACATGTTACATTCTCCTGGGTCACGGTTAAAATTTAAAACCAGTGTTATAGCATGTTTACTAAAAATGTATTTATCTAGTTAGTAAATAACTAAAAGGCATCTAATGGTAGTTGTAGCTATTTTTGATTATTTATTATGTTAGTTTAGTATGACATATCGGAACATTTCCTGTCATAAACTTTGTGACATTTGTTTCCTGGCTGACGAAACAACATGGAATAGTTAGACATACCCGTTACACATTTTCAAAAAATCAACCTTTGCAGTTTTGCCAAATGGGAAAAAATATAATACAAATTGAACAGAAATCCCCAAAGGTCAAGCTAACAGATCAGTTATTAGCAAAGTCACTGAACACTAATGACATTTGCCTTTACCTCGCAATTCACTAACTAGTCAGTCAGGTTTTATGGAAACGAGGCGAGTTTCCTCGTCATTACGATTAATTGCTTTGGAAATATCTTAGCGCCGTATTTAATGATCTGGAGCGTTTGTTTGACTGATTATCTATTTAAGTATCTAGAACACATTGTAAGGGCCAATGTTTTTTTTGCCCTCGTTCGCAGTTTATTACTACTTGTTCTATGTTGCCCAGTGTTACGTTACAACCTTCCTTCCTTAACAATATTTTTAACTATTAGGTATATACTTTTGTTTCAACTACTAATTTTAAGCAACTGTCTGGTAAAGACAGCTTAGCGAAAAGCCGTAAGCGACACCTGTTGTCTCTCTCTTTTTTAGTATTCAAGTTTTTTTTGTGTTGAAAAATAAAGACTGTATTTCCCGTTTCAACGTTAAAAGCGTTAATAGACGTTCGAACATGGTCCACTCCGCACCGCGAACTTGGTCCGCTCCGTACCAAATTCGATGGTGGGTTCAGCGGTCCGCCGACATTATTATTATTATTGACGGTGCGGTCGGTTCGATGGTTTTCCCACAGGATTTGGTGCGGTCCGCACCAAGTTCGCTCGTGTGGACGGCGCCACCGCACCGTACAGCGCTTACTTGTAGGTAATTAATTAAAAGTAAACAAACAATTCGTAAATTTTCGGGTATTTATGAAATTTATAGACATAACAGTGTCTCATAAATAATAATGTGCCAAAATGTAATTATTATTATTATTTTTTTTTTTCAAATATTAGTATGGATAATAATGTTATTTTCTGTTTATGTATGTAATAATAATGTTGTAAGCAATGTGACATGTAAAATTATTGTATTTTATCAATAAAATTTGATTGATTGATTGATTGTAGTGACGATGGTTGCCACAACTAACGCGATTTTAGCTTTTTTGGATAAAATCGGAGGCATATCGACGTGATCACTGTCTGGTAGCACGAAACGCACTGGACCGTTTTTGAACGGTGCGATGGTGTGGCGAGTCGAGCGCACGTACGGACCGGACCAAGTTCGCGGTGCGGAGTGGACCATATTCGAACGTCTATTAACGCTTTAAAAATTACATGTAATAATTTGATGTGATGTGAACTACCACGACTAACTCGAGTATAAACAGCTATTATTTTTTCGACATTAGATGCTCTGGAGGTTGAAAATAAGCCTGTGAAAGTATGCAATATGATTAGATTATAGTAAATTTAATATCCAAACACCTATTACGATACAGGTAGGTATAAATTCTATTTCTCATAGAAAAAAATCCGGATTCCGAGCCGGATACGCGTCTGAACAACAAACGTGATTCAGTATGATATATGAAGCCAACGTATGTGGTGTGTATTATCTGTATTGATAAAGTAATAAAATAGGCGCCGCCTTGTAGGTGATTTTCGAGATAATTATAAATAGAAATTAAATAAAATTGATCAGTTTGATCACACATACTTTTAGGTCTTATCTACCCTTTTTCTGGTACATTCCCTGCTTGTAACAAAAGCGGGGACGATTTTTTATTTATTTTGCTGTTATCCTATAGTGTGGGGTATGGTTGAATAGATCTTTTAAAAAGAATAAGGATCCCAAAAGAAACTTTGTTTTATAAAGTCAATTTATTCGGAGATAATAAGCTCTCCAGAATAAAAATAATTGTGCCCTCTAACTTTTGAATCGTGGGTTAAAATATATGAAAAAAATCATTACCGAATAGAATACTTTAACAAAACTATTTCCAACATAATCGGCCCAGCCATTTTTGAACAACTACCGAACCTTACATGAACATGCCCAAATAAGCTCTTCGCCGATTTTTCAATTATATTCAATCAAATAGCATGTTTTTAAATTAGCTATGGATTATTATACTCGCCCGTGCTCTACCACGTAACTAACAACCTCCCACAACTCAGCCCCCGAATCCACGGTTCTCATGTTTGAAATCTGTAGCGAATCAATTTGATTTCAAGGATATTTCTGATTGGTTGACTACTTAAGTGCGTGTGTGTGCAGTTATTTCTTAACAACACAAATTTATCAGGAATTAAAAGATTGGAATCAAGAGCTGACATGTTAGCATTGGAAGGCTGATATCACGAGAGATAATGGAACATTTTCTGGAAGTGACGAGAATCAATCATGGTATGGAGGGGACAGCATAGGGGAACATGACCCCTCTGAAACAGTCAAGCTTATTAGTAATTACAGTACAGACAACATCAAAGTGCTTATCATAGTTTTACAATGTGCAGTACCTGTACCTACTCTTTAAAAGAAGCCTTTAATGAAACCTATCAATGTTCAGAGTACAAGTGATTTTAGATCGTATAGAAATATATACTTATAGCTTTCTAAGTTTTTTAAACGTCTCCTATTATAATAAGTTTATCATTTTATAAATTACAACATATAAAATGTCACAACATCATTATAAAGTTCTTTGAAAAATTGCATTTGACGTCGTCCATCACGGGCTGACTATTCCAACATCATTATTTAAAACTAGGACACTAAAATATTGATTGAAGCACTACATAGATAATCAAATTATAATCATTATTCTTCAGAGACTGAGTGAAAATGTGTGGCACCACGACATAAGAGAAAATAGGCCGGCACCAAATTTGCAATGGAAAATAGTACAGTGACGTCTGCAAGTAACATAAACCAGTACAATAGTTTTTAGATACTGAAGCTGCCAAGATACAAATTTATAACATTATTGTACATGTATATTCCATACTTGGCCGTGTGGTGACAGCAGTAAGAATACATTTGTCAACACCCCAACTCCTCCTGCGGGTGTCGTAAGAGTCGACTAAGGGATTGAAGTGTCACCGAACATTATTTGATAAAAGATTGATGATGGGCAGCAGCGTCATCATAGTGGACACATTACTGCGATCGCCAACCCGCTTGCCCAGCGTGGCGATTATGGGCATTTACCTCCTAATGCGTCTATAGGCATAGTTAATAGGAGAGGCCTACGTCCAGCAGTGGACTATCATAGGCTGATGATGATGATGATATTCCATACTGAGAGTTAATCAGCGAAAAATTATCGCTATTTTAAGAGGTAAACTTTTTGGTAGGTGTTTGTATAATTTAACTTAATATTCATGTCTACATCTAAAGATAGCAGTAGTAGAGGGTAGCTGGGTCATTGTAAGTCGGAAAAACAAAAGTTGTCCTCTCGGTGGTCAAAAGTAAACATCTTTGCATAAATCTATCTTACGATTTAATTGCATAGGGATGTAGACCGGAGAACCTAGTTTTACCGTTAATTGTTTTAGCCTACAATAAATACATAAATTGCTTAACTTTAGGTATGTCCACCGAAAAGACGATAACCTAAATCTGACAATGACCCAGCTATAATAGTGACTCGGAGGAAAATAATCACAAAATAGATTCAAATAGCCATCATTTAAAACTGTGAAAAAAAAAGACGATATTAACATGGGGCACGAAAACTAAATTCATATTACGAATATACATTCATAAACTGGTTTTCAAGATAAAACGTTAATTACACTCCAGTAATCCAGATCTCTCTATTTTTGGCAGCCTTGCCAGTTTTAATCATGTGCTATCGCACCGTCGGATTACTTACAGATCACGATAAAAACCGCGCAAATCCTCAGCATTATAAACATCATAGAAATACAATGAAATTTATGAATGAGTATTAATATTTTCTTCGGTTAAGTGTTCGAAACGTCGGAATGAAGTTAAAATTAGTTAATATACGCGAGTTTATCCGTTTTCATAGTTTTATTTCATGAATGAGTATTACTTAATTTCGGACAAAATAGCTTAAAAGTAAAGTAAAAAGTTAGCTATATAAATAGATCCTACTCAACATATTGTATAGGGGCATGCAGTGCAACGACGCTGATTTTCAGTGATCCTTTATAGAATCCCAGAAATCTTGGCCTTTAAAAGAACGCTAAGCTTATAATATAAACTAAACGCAACAATATTATTTCTAAGATATTAATACCTACAGCACATAAGGTTACATGGGTACGAATACATAAGTTTAACCTTGAACAAAGGTATACACTTCACACTTCCAACACAGCCAATACAGCCATCTGCTTATTCTTCAAACGGATATCCTCATTCATTAAGGATCTTAACCCGAAGTAATATCGGCTCGATAAGATAAAAAGTCAATAAGAAAGATAAAAGTGTTGCCTCGTCGGTGTTTGCAAGTAAATATGGTAGACGAAGCAATTATTTTCAATTTTCTTGCATTGATGACTACATTTATGACACCTTTGATTGCATTTATATGACCCGTAGGTAATAAATATTGTTATGTCTCTATAGTAACTCTACATACACATACAATATCGCTCGTAAGTATTTATAAATACAATGAAAGAGTTGAAAGTTTCATAATATACGTAATAATTACCTACCTGTAATATTGGTAACTGTAGCAGCTTAACCATAGCCAAGTTCTACTATGTACCTAACCTATCTAGCGAATGGATTACAAATTCAATGAAAAAAGGGGAATTGTTATATAGATCATTGTTAAAAGGGGAGGCCTACGTCCAGCAGTGGACTGACATAGATGAAAAGAAAGATATAGCAGGATTAGGTAATTAAATAATTATAATATTTCTTATAAGATATTTTAATATGATGCCTAATATCAATACCAGACCAGACTAAATGCAAATGGAATAACTGAGTTCAGTTTAAAAAATGTAGGTAGGTACCTATAGTAATATTTTAGAGAAGCATAATATAACCGTTACTATTAACACTATACGTTTGAAGTCATTGTTAGTTAGGTACTACAAACATGTATCGAAGACATAACAAAAGGAACTGTGACATCATACTTACAAACTATAACTGAACTCATGCAATATTAACGTTTTCAAATATGCATTATCAACGTTTTCTGCGTCCAATTTTTATACCTTCCCTAATTCATTCGCCTCAGTCTATGCAATCACATATTACGTGCATAATAAAAATGAATTTCCAATGGTTCTATTTTGCATTGCGTGAACTTATTTATAGTGGTCAAATAAATGGAACCAATCAATATCAAAAGCGGACATATAATACAATTGTAAGGTGTAGGGGGTTATGAACGAAGGTTCTGAATGTCAGAAATGCTCGTGTAATTTTGGAAGGGAAATCTTGATATGATTTTGTGGACACATTTTATTGGCTTTGTTTACTGTAAACTCAGTTTTGTATATCTCTTATTACTGAGGCCCTACCGCGAACTACGAACGAAATGTTGCCTCCCTGTCTCACTTACGTACGAATTCAATAGTGCGAGAGAGGGGGGCAAGTGGGCAACACTTCGTTCGTGGTTCGCGGCAGGGCCTCTGTACAGTCTGTACTTGACGCTCCAAATAAATAAAATAAATAAATGGTGATTTTTATGAGACTTACGAAATTAGACGACGTTCGAAATTATCCCCCTTCACCTTATGAAATTCTTACTAAGGTTAATTTGATACAGTTTTGTTCTAGTTTCTCCCCAGATTTCCATGCATTTTAAGTAGGCATTTAGGTACTTTAGGGTCGCCCTAATTTGGCAAATGGAGTTCGGAATTTGAAATACGAAATGATTACTTATTTACTACATCTGTAGATCTGTACATTACGTACCTATTGTGTACCTACATACATCATAATTTCGGCTAAGCGTTTTTTGGTAAAATTACACTTTGTCGATTGCCATATTAGGCTTGGATGTCATAAAATTCGTATAAAGATGCAAGCCAAATTCTCATATATATGTTAGTAAACATGTAACCGCAATAATTACGCAGATAATATGCGCTAGAGGTGTGCGCCGATCGGCGTGGCGTCCGCCGCCGGTCATTTTAGCCACGCCGCCGCCGCCGATGTTTTCACCGGCGTGAAATCGGCGTGAAAATAATTCTTTTTGTATCTGTTTTGTGTGCGTACATTGCAACTTCACGTCATTAGAAGTAGTAGTAATAATACAAGCGTTGCTATTTTTTGCATTTTCCGTATTTAAGGCGCCGGAACCGACGGGGTCTGGCAATCTTACGGCTAAAGTAAAGCGCAACATCGACTTAGCGACTGGTTTTATGGGTTTGCGCAGCAGGGGTCGGCGTCTTCGAGAGCACCCTCAGTACTTAAGACCATACAGTCCAAAGTGTTTGAGGGTGATCTCAGGGGTGCTGTCCGGTGACTTATGTCAGATGACACTATTGCACCATCAGGCCCCGAAACCCTAGCAACTTTGGAGTCCAAGCACCCACCCCTATCTCGACCTCTTGTGCTTCCACTTGAACCGGACAGATCTATTTCAGCTCTCGAGGTCAAGGCAGAGGACGTTGTTCGTGCAATTAGTTCCTTCTACAACGGTTCTGCGGCCGGACTGGACGGAGCTTACTTCTCCCTCCACAGGTGATAGTGGTTTTCGTTTACTCGAGAGTTTAACAAAATGATGTAACTTTTTACTGAGCGGTCAAGTATGTTGATGTGTGTCCCTTTATTAATGGAGCGTCACTTTGCGCTTTAGTGAAAAAGGACGGTGGAGTCCGGCCGATTGCTGTTGGTAGCACTTTTCGTCAGTTGGTCGCCAAGCTGGGGTGTTTTGCAGTGAGGGAGCAAATGTACAGCCTCATCAGCTGGGGTTTGGTACTAAGCTTGGATGCGAAGCGGCCATCCACGCGACGCGAGCTTTTGTTTTGAATCCAGGGAACTCCGACTGCGTTATTGTTAAACTTGACATCAAAAACGCCTTTAATTCAATTGAGCGTGACGTGCTTTTGACCGAGGTCAAAGACAAGGTACCTTCCCTCTACCCTTTCCTCTTCCAGGTTTATTTATCTTCTACTAACCTTTCTACAATAAATCTCTAATTCTGCCTCAGGTCGGTGCGCACCAGGGCGCTCCGCTCGGCCCACTAGCCTTCAGTCTCGCAATTCACAAGTTTATTTCAGAGCTGAAAATCCCTATTGAATGTTGGGTACCTTGACTATGGTACCCTTGGGGGGAAGTCTGAAGTAGTGGAGCGAGATTTCTTGACCCTCCTGCCCCAGTTAGAACAGCTGGGGTGTGAAGTTAATGCAGCGAAGTGCGAGTTCTTTCCTTGTAGTCCAGACTCTTCCTGTTCTTTCTCTTCTTTTGGCGCCTTGTTAATACCTGGCCTGGTACATTTGTCAACGTACTCTTTCAGCCTTTTGGGGGCACCAATTTTCCCAGAAGCTATTCCTGAGGCCTTTGAAGAACGCAGGCAACTGCTTTTGCTACCTAGAGATAGGCTTCGGGATCTGCCAGCCCATTTAGCACTCATCCTTCTGCGTTTTTGTGTCGCGGTCTCGAAACTAACGTATTTTTTACGTACCGTTCCTGCGTGGCTCTACTCGGGAGATATACACTCTTTTGACTCGGTCCTGAAGGAGTCAATAGAGTCCCTGTTAAATGTTAATGTCTCGACACGGGGCAGTGGGACCAAGCTTCACTCCCTGTTCGAGATGGTGAATTGGGAATAAGGCGAGCGCCGGATGTGTGCCTGCCAGCCTTCTTGGCGTCTGCCAGTGGAGTCGCGGAACTAGTCGCCCATATCTTTGCGATAGACGGCGGCAAGGCAACCATCCCGTACGCGTCTGAAGCTCAGGCTGCGTGGTCTGCTGTGAACCCCGGCTCAGCACTTCCGGATAAGCCAGAACATCAGCGTTCATGGGATGATGTGGGGGTGAGGTGTCTGGTTGACGGTCTTTTGGAGGGTACTGGGGGTGTGGAGAGGGCGCGTCTAATGGCTGTGTCGAGGCCCGAAGCGGGAGCGTGGCTACAGGAGCTTCCCTGTCCAAATATGGGTACTCTCCTTGATGACGACTCTTTGCGGGTGGCTGTTGCTCTCCGCCTGGGCTGCGATGTTTGCGAACCACATTTATGCATCTGCGGTGCCATGCTTAAGTTGAGACTAATTATATTCTATCGAACCGATTTTCTTGAATCGTGTTTTGGCTTCACGTTTGCACCACTACTACCATATATGGGTGTTGTCAGCGTCTTAAATCAAATAATTACGACAATTATAAACATTTTACACTTACTGACTTACACGCCAATTGGTCAAATTATTAAAAAAGTGATTTATTGATCTCGTTGACATTAAATGATTTTAATAGAAGAAAAAATGTTTAGATCCTTTATAAATTTTTGAACAAACCCGTTCTTTTTTTAATTTTAACTTGTCTCTTTTATTACGCCGATCACGCCGATTACGCCGCCGCCGCCGGCCATTTTCAGATCGGCGGCCGCCGCCGATGGTTCGGCCATCGGCGCACACCTCTAATATGCGCGTTAAAATCACATGATACTAGTAAATAATACGTTCAACATAATAGTAATTAAAGCTCTTATCGATAATATTGTATTCGATGGAGTCATTATACTGTAGATACTAGCGAAGTCTTGTGATAAGATTAATTCATCATTATCATAAAGCAAGACTTAGGTATTTATATAGGATTAAACCAAGTTGAATAATATAGCCAAGGAATACTATTTAAATTTCGTAATTTAGTTTAGGTTATCGAATTGACCGTGTGCTTAATAGATTGACACCGAAACTTGAACTAGTTTCGAATAACATTGTTTTGCGAGTAATTACCAACAAGCCTCAGGTATTTTCCTGGGCGATCACAAAAAAATATTCAGATTAGAAGTTCAACATGAGCTAACATTTTGTCAACAAATGCCGATCACTTTTTTTTGACACTCGCATCTTTTAACTTTAGTCCTTTTGGGTCACTCTTAGTGATGTGCCGTTCCCGGGAATATTCCCCAGGCGGGAATAAACCCGGGAAGGGAATATTCCCTCACATAGGGAACATTGAGGAATTTTGAAAGTGTGTAGATTTACAAATTGTATGATCGAAGATTACATTAAAGCGTTATGCATTGAAATATTTACTGAGACATTAAGCACTGAAACTCGACTACGAAAGTAAATTCCCAATATTCCTGGGTTTATTCCCCATTTTCCCTGGGTTTATTCCCATTGTTCCCGAAGTTTATTCCCAATGTTCCCGGGAATATTTCCATCTTTGCTAGTAAAATAAAAAAAGACAACTGTTTTCACTGTTTCTGCAGTGCTCATGCTGCTCATCGATGTACTCGAATTATCTGTGATATCAGTCACAGAGTCACAGACGTCATAGTAGAGTCTCGGCTTGACTCTTGATATTCAGTGTGAAGTGAAGCAGCTGAAGAACAACTAGATTCACCATGTGCTGATGCCGATGATTTATTTACTTAAGGCATTGATGGAATATTTTTTTTTCGGTTTTTAAAAACACACTGAACATCACAAGGTGTTTTGGGGCATTTACCTAAATGACAGGCGAATTTTGTTGCATTTTTGAATAAATAGACAAAATTACAGTACTTGCAAAAATACGTCACTTTATTGTTCACTGTATGAGTGGTGAAATGTTCAAACACTTTACTTTTAGGCCTCATGACTCAAGCACATCCAATCACGTATTAATAGCACTAGATACGGTAGAAGACTGGACGAAAGCACCACGCGCGGTTTAACCTTTTAGAGGAAGGGAGATAACCTATATATTGAAAGAAAGAGATAGAAATATAATATCCGCAAAACACAAAATGCATAGCCAAAAAAAGCCGCGACTTTGTGATCCAAACAAATGCTCAATTTAAGTACCTATGTAACGCATATATTATGTATATCTAGTAAGTAAAAAAACGAGTTTTGTTGTGACAGTCATTTTACCGGTTCTCTAAATCATCCCCGAAAATTGTTTGTACGAATATTACATCGCAACCAATTTTTCGCATAAAGTCATTTCGCCGAATGATCATGTTCCAATTGAATTTTATGAAATCGTTTCATTTCCCAACTAAATGGTTGGCAATTCAATCTTTGGTCTTGGTTTTTAATTGGAACTTTTCATAATACATATTTTCATGTGGTTTATGGTTTAGTTGCTATAATATACATTTAGTTAAATAATAACCATACAGTCGGTTCTGGCGCTTCGCCGGCCGCTACCGCGGCACGCTCGCTTCGCTCGCTCGGCTCGCGCGCTGTAAGGTCGCAGTTTCACCTAACACTCCTCCTCGCTTCGCTCGTCGTCGTACCTAACTGGACTCTGTGAAATGTTTTTTTAACGGTATTCTTTGTTAGGAAAGTTCAGAAACACGGTTATGCTAAAAAGGTTCCACATATAGGTACGAAAAGGATGACGAAACGTTATTCGGCCTAGTGAAAGATTTGACAAATGATGAGTATGCTAAAAGCATTGTGTCATCACAATAATCCATTTTATAATCATTCTGCCAAATGAAACGTTGTCATACAAAAGTTTGCTAATAGTTGGTTGCCAAAGTGAACCATCGGCAAAATGTTGGTTGGCAAATGAAATTCGGGCAAAAAAAATTCGGAGAAAAGGCAGAACCCCCATTTTACCTCATAATTAACGAACTTAATTTATTTATTGATTGCCTAATCTGTATTGCAATATTCCCCAGTTTAGGGAACATTCCCGGGAACAAGGGAATATTCCCGGGATTATTCCCAATGGGAATATTCCCACGGCACATCACTCGTCACTCTTAATATCAGTTTTTTTTTAACAGGAACACGGCTTTTCCATGATGGGCCACTCACTAAAGTGGTTGATCAAATATTGCAAGAAACTATGCTTCTTTTGTCCACTGGATGATGAGACAGATTAACGACAAGAAAAAGTTGATCCATCCTTTTATGTATATTTCGAATCAACTTTCTTAATCAAAGATGTAATAAACTTAACATGAACTTTAACGCATTGACAAAATCAGCTAATAAGCTATATGTATTTATGTATATTTAGTTAATTTGAATAATTACGCGCCATTTTGTTTTGTGAACAAATTTAATATGTTTAGTCTACTGTCACTAGATCCGCATAACTGTTTAGTAAGTTTATATCGAAAAGACGTAAATTATTAATAAAATTTACATATTTTCGGAGTATCATTTATTCGTATATTGTCTGCTAAAATTCAGGTTCAACTTATCTGACCTTCGCCTGGACTTTGACATTGTCTTAATCATCATGCAAACATAGTTCCCACATGTCTGACAATTGGCAGATACTTCTGTAATTTATTGTAAGTGATGTTTACCGCACTAGAGCATAAAAAAGGGCGCCCTATGGTACAATTTGTGTTTACATGTCAAAGTGTTTTTTTCGTAGCATCAAAACTTCTAGAACGATCGATGCATCGTTTTGTTTAAGTTGCCTGTCTTAAGCTACATTTTACAGCGAATTCCATATTCCATAGAAGATATTGTAGATGGAAGATTTTAAATATTTGGCTGCTTTTGAAATGTGAACTCGTCTGCTAGTGTGCGACTTGGCCGCGCTCCATAACAAGTCAGAGATGACCGGAGATAGGGAGACAGCATATTTATTGAGATGAAATGATGACCTCTAGAATCTGTAGATAAGTAATCGAAGGTCAGGCTTACCCGCCTGCAGTTAGAAAATTGATCTTATTATTCGACTTGTTTATTATCAATTTATCATCATACCATTACCATTTACGTCCGACTCCTGAAGTTTTATGCAGACAAGAGGGTTTGGGCATCCCTCGAAAGCGGATTAAGCTACGCAAATGTACAGTCAAAGACAAAATGAGGTGTATACAAAAATGCTCAAAAACATGTCCCAGTGCACTTTATTTCTGTGTAATAAGAACGTCGTAACATATTTATAACAGGATTCTTTCGATACTTTGCACTTGACTGTAGGTATACACTAGGTACGGATGTTTTATTGCGATGCTGTACAGATACGAGCAACGAAATGATTGCAGGTGTACTTTAAAGTACTGCACCAATTACTCAATAGTCTATTACATCGTGCATACAATTGCGTGCAAATCAACGATAACTAAGTACGTAACGAACCATGATGTCAATTACGATAGCACATGATTCATGAACTTCAATACAATAACAAAGCAATTTCAACAAATTAGATCTATGCCCCTACAACACTTAACTAGGTACAATCACGCCCGAAAATATGCATACATTTTAGAATTTGAGCCCATGGCAGGAACTGAGGCCCCAACGCGAACCACGAACGAAGTTTTGCCTCTATCTCACACTTGTGAATTTGTATGTAACTGTGACAGGGAGGCAACACTTCGTGGTGCGCGGCCTCTGGCCTGCTAGACCAAAAGAGCATTCGCTGTTATATTCCCCACTCTACGAAATCAACGAATCACGTTTCGTGTAATGATAACGATCGAATTTCGTAGAGTAGGGGGATAGAACAGCGAATGCTCTTTTGGTCTGCATGCACCTTTACGCGGACACCGAAGTTCTTAATTTCGAGGATTTGTCTCAGTCATTAGAGTGACAGAGAAAGATCCCCGAAATTTGCGGATTTCGTAGTTCGCGGTATGACCACCGGAGCCGACCGTACTCATCCCCGACACTTCTTGAACTATAATAAGTAATAACGATAGCGGTGATAGGGTTCTTCATGCATTCATGCGAAGGACTTTCATGATCCAGTACTATTTACAGAATGCCCAAAATGGTAATAAGAAATGAGTCTTAAAGCGTTGTAACGTAAAGGGTCTCATAGAGTATTACCAAGCCCAATGCTACCTGCCGAGAAGGTACCTAACTTTAGAGAACGGAAGCTTAGTTCAAGTGTACAGTCGACGTCAAAGATGTCATTACTGTCTAGATGCCAGAAATATATTTACACGACTTTATTCCCTTGACATTAAGTCGTGTAAATATATCTTTGGCACATAAACCGCAATGATATTTTTGACGTCGATTGTACCAATCATAAATCCAGTTGTTAGGATGGATTTAATAATAATAAATGAATCTAATAGCAGTCGAAAGTAGAATGCAACCCACTGGAAATCCCAGCTGAGAACCTAAAAACGAGTTTCTCTTTTTTCTTTAAGGAAAACCACGCGAATTCTTGAGTATAACCTCACAAGGCTTAATAGTTTCTCCTCGCAGGGTTGAAAGGTCTGATTGTTTATAATATACCTACCATATTCTTTCTATGTACGTCTCATCAATTTTAAAATAAAATTATACTGAAATAGGCATGATGAACACACAGTCTCATTACTGCGATCGCCAATCCGCTTGCCCAGCGTGGCGATTATGGGCATTTACCTCCTAATCGCATAGTTAATATGAGAGGCCTACCTACGTCCAGCAGTGGAGTATCATAGGCTGATGATGTAGGCATGATGAATGGCAAGTCAAATAAACATCTTTTTTAGAACTGTCAAAAGTATCAACATGAATGAAGTTTTATAAGAAATACACAAAAGTGACGTCATGTTTGTATACTGCCAAATGACCATTTTTTTTAAGTTCTTTCCAATTGATTAAATAGACAAAAATTACTGCCGTGTATTATGTCGCGCATAAAATGAAATTATTTATTTTAACTACATTCATCGCCCGAAGCCAAAGCATATAGGGCACTTATGGCTTAGGCAAGGCACGTCTATACCGACCGAGATACCACGCGCCGCAAATTCCTCTTAGGGCAGTTCATTCAATGTGGATCTGTGGACCAGGCTAATTCTTTAATAATCTCAAAATTAGAATTTTCTTTACTTCATTTTAAATTATGACCAGAGATCGGAAAATGTGCGTCATTGTTCGCAATAATATGGACATGACTCCAAAGTTGATTAAATGAATAGTAAACCGAAACATTTCTTAAAACTTGATTTTGAAGCTTTAAAGGTGGCTATTCGAAAAGGTTTTCATAGTTACGGGTGTCAAATAGGTAATTTTTGACAATGATTAATTATTCAATCAACTTTAGAGTCAAGTTCATATTATTGCGAACAAAGACGCACATTTTTCCGATATCTGATGACAGTAAAATTTGGTTGACTAAACATCCAAAATAAAATATTCTTGTTAGTATTCAATTTCGGTTGCTTAAAAATTGTGTATTTTAACTTTTTTCGTTTATTTGTTGCCACCGTTAAAAAAATCGTTATTTCTCAGGAGAAATAACGATATATTTCAATGTCTGACCTACGTAGAGTTTTGTGTAAAAAATTAAAAATTATAGGATGCATACCTACCATACTGTTAAATTAATAATAGGAATCATTTCTGAAAAATAATATTTATATAACAGAAATGAAAGCCACTGTCATTGTTCTGAAGAGTAATAATAAAAGAAAAAGTATAATGCCTCATTAACAGGGAATTTATTATTGTCATGCACACAGTCATGCACATATTTAATAAATACTAAGTATAATAACTATCTAAATACCTCACAACTTTAGAGAATTGTGATATTATGTCAAAAATATTTCTATGGATTGGGATAACTTCAGAAATAAGATAATTTTGAATATTGCTAGTGGCTAAGCTTAATGATTCCCGATTGATGAGTCCGTGATTTCTAAGAATGAACTTTTGACAGTTATATATTAATCCTCATTAATATGAAAGTAAGACTTGCCATATTTTCGATAACCTTAACATCATAGATATAGGGGGCATTTTTAAACTGTCAAATGTTCATTCTTAGAAATGTCAGACTATAAAATAAAGGTTATCTACCTGAGTTATCCACATTGAATATCAATCACCCAGTCAGTTAAAACAAAACCTGAGTAGGTAAATGAGTATTAAGAATGTTTTCAGTATGTCTTTCAACTAATTGAGACTAAAAACACTTTAAGAATCTACTGAGTGCTGTCAGTTTGAGTTGATTTGCATAATTCCATATTGAAATGGCAAATATGCTTACATTAACAAACAAACAGCTTATTGAGGTGTTTTGTTTATGACATCAGCACTAAATATGTTGTTTCCCATGACCTTCAAAACTATTCTTCAACTTAAATGGAAAATGCTTGGTAATGAGATTTATTATTAGGCACAGTTAGCAGAGTTTACTGTTTTCATAGCACTGGAAAACATTGTTTTAACTTCAATAGGGATGAGACAAAATATTTTAAAGTGGTATACCTTTACCTTAGTGTCTCATCATCTAGGTAATGGGTCTTTTTGTATGTGGCTTCTATTTATTAGCATGATAATGTATGTAGCTAAAGATATTTGTCACTATCTTCAATGTTCCTATAATATATGAGCAATTAAGTTAATAACCTCACAAATTTTCTACACTTACATTATTTTGACTATTTATTTATCATTTGTTGTCATATGAAAAAAGAATGTTAACAAATTATGGATACATATCCATAATTTGTTTATATTCTTTTTTCATGTCAATCTTCAAATTGAATATTTTTTAAAGTTCTATAAGTTTTCAATAATAATTAAGTACTTATGTTTTCCTTGTCCAAGTATTATTAAAAGATAACACTTTCCTTATCTGCTGATAAGTTTAAAATCATATCATTTTATCGCCAAAAAAAAATTTTTTTTATTGATATTTAACTGAAATAAAAAATGATTTTTTTTTTAGTAAACTATCTATTATCTTATCATATTTCCAAGAAAAGTGTCTAATGTTAAATATCAGTTTTCTATAGTATTAATACCATTTTAAAATAAAATTACTTTAGTTCAGTCTTACCTAAACTGCTTCTTACATAAGTTTTGGTCAAAAGTGAAAGTCTTCATGCTTAATAGTAGTATAAAAAGTTCTGTAGTAGTATAAAAGTTCTGTAGAAAATTATATCCAATTAGAGTCTTATAAGAATCTTTGTGTATGCAAATAAATGTGTAAACATTATATGTTTATGTTCTTGTTTACAAATATTGTACTTACTTGTATAAATGGCAAATAGTCCTGGCCAGTCCATTGCCAGAGCCACAGGGCAGGATCGCGAGAGGTACTTCCGCTAAAGCCTGCTGCCAGTCCAGCCTCTCGAACATTCCATTCAGGACTTCAAATAATACGCCATCACCTCCCACAGCCACTATGCCGCGCCAACCGTAAACATTCCTTGTGCGGACGAACTCTCGAGCGTACTGCGCGTATTTAGTCACATGCAGGTCGTAAGGGATCTCTCCTTCCTGCAGAATAGGCGCCACCTTCGTCTGAAACAGCTCCCGCGCTTTCCCCGGTCCCCGACTTAGGGTTCAACAATATCAACAGCTTCTTATCATTCGCTGGCGCAACGTAAGTAATCGGCTGACCCGCTATCAGACACTTTATTGTCGATCTCCACTTCTGCGCCTCTTTGTTATTATCTTCGTACTTATCGAAGGATCTGAACCGCAGCGTTATTGTTGTTCTTTCCCTTTTCAGTGTACGGCGGCTACGTTTCAAAATATAGGCGTAGATGTACAGGTATGCGCTGATATCGTTCTCGTCGAGGTCACCGCTGTTTTCCTCGACGACCTTGAGCTGCTGCTGGCTAACGAAACTGCACACGCAGGATCCTGCTCCAGGTCGCCGTCTTTTACTCCTCATACACTTGCTACCGACTATGTCGCGTAGCAGAATCGTTTGCTCTTTCGAGTTCCCATCTGTTTCTTTTGTTAACGTTAATCCTTTAGACGTAAGTTGGACGCGAAACACTGAATTTTTCTTCGAAAGAATATAGAATGTTTCTTCAAGGTAAACATGCTCCTTCGATTCGGCATGTTCCTCTCCTACTCCGTTTGACACGTCCTTCTTGAGCCTCGGATCCGCCATGACTGACTTTTCTTTTTTTATTTGATTTTGCACTCACTCTCAATCAACAACAAAACAAAATGTAATATTGATAAAACTGTAAGAAAAGTATTAGTGTTACAGGTTAACCAACAAAACAAACAAAATGATTTTACGATTGACAACCATCAGTCACTGAAAATATAGTCGTTATAAAAAATACCTCAAACAGAGCCAATTCTAATAGAGTTGCCATATTCAGAAAATCCCTACAATCAATTGTTTTTTGAAAGAATTTTGTTTTAAATATTCACATAAAAGACAGTGGTTCAGTTCAGTATCAGTATAAGCGATATATATATCGTGGCTAAGTCAAGGAAACAGAAGGGTAGGATTTTTTAGAGAATTAATATATTTAGAGTTTACAGGCGATATACAGCAACAGGAGTACAATAATTGTAAAGCTAAGACAAATATTCTATTACAGTGAACTTATAAACTGCAACTTTGACTGCCTAAACCTATTTAATGTGTAATATTTAAAAATAATCTCGGTTAAAAAATAATAAACATACAAGTAACACCATGGTCGCGTTTTATAAAGTTACAATTTACAATTTCGCTGTTTGCCTCTCTTTCTAGCCAAAGCGAAATCGTAACTTTATAAAACG